>GL380255.1:0-39996 GCA_000143925.2 Caenorhabditis brenneri | reverse complement strand
GGAGCAGGTCCTAGAGAAGTGACTGGGGATTTCCATTTACATAGGACGGCTTCGAGTTTTGAGAAGATCAAGGAAAATGGCCTACATTTTCCTAGGCCACTATAATCTCTTCCACGACCCTAGACTATTTTCCATCTGAGCTTTGGACGGCCTAGAAAACCAAGACCTAGGTTTTTTCCTAGGCCATCATGACCTTTGACTGTTCTGCATAAAAAAAAACAAAACAAAATTAATCAATTACGTATTATTTTTTCACCTGACGCCACCCTTCCCGACCACCCCTCCTCCGTTTTTTTTTCTTCAAAAACTGATCTTTTTGAATTTTTTCTCCCCTCCAGCTCCACCTGTTTATTTACTTTTTCCCACAGTTTTTATTCCTTTTTCGCCAACATATATTTTTCTTTAAAAGTCATTGTTTCTTTCCTTTGGGTTTTGTCCAAAAATTGCTACATTTTCTGAAATTTGAGCCTAGGAATCAAAAGATTGATTGAGTGTGTGTTCGTAAACTGGTTACTTATTCTGATCTAATTTGTTTTGGAAATGTGACAGGCGTCATGGAAGTTTTGTTGTTGTTTAGATTTAGCACGTTTCAAAAATAGAGAACAATCAGAAACGTTTGAGAAACATTTGACAAATGAAAGATTAGTCAGACCAAATTTTGGAGAAGATTGAGTTTTATGGTAACATTTTTCCCAAGTTTGGCTCGCTAGGGTTCCAAGTTCCTCAAATTGGCAGTGCTAATATTAGAAACCCATTTGGTTCTGAGTTGAATTCATTGAATTTTTTTCGACGCCTTCCTATCAAATCTTAATCTGAAGTTCCAACATCTCCGTAAATTGACAGCTAACTTATGAATCTGAATATACTCTCCATCCCATTTTCGATTATTCTATTCCATTTTTTTGCACACCTTCTGACTCTGAAAATTCACTATGAATTCCCACAAACCTTTGAAAGTAGGGAGGTAGGTCACAAGGTGTTTCAGTTCCAAGAGTTATTTTTGTCAAAATTAAAAAAAAATCGAAAAAATCGTGTGAGTCCATGTGAGCTCTATTGGAAACTAATATTTGGTTTTCTTTTTCATTTTTGAGATTGGAAAATTAGAATTGAGAAAAAATTGTTTTGGAAAGAGTGGTTGTCTTTGGGTGAGGAAACTTAGATTGGATATGAGTGGAGGTGAAGGATGTAGAAAACTTGGAAAACATAACTTTTAGAGCTTTTCCGTCAAGCTAGAAGTCAATTTTGCGCTTTCTTTATGGCCGTTTTGAAGTCCGACCTGGGGCTCAGCTTCTTTAGTTTTGGTCAGATTTGGTTTTTAACAAATGTGACTTTTTGACGGTTTTTGACTTTTTGTAAATCGAATGAAAATTTTATCAGGAGAAAGTCAGTCCGGTATACTTTTCGAATTTTCCTGCAGTTTCCCATAATTTGTTTCATGCTCTTTGTGAAACCAATTCTCTTCTCCTATCTTTTCCATCTTCTACTACTACTACTATTCAAAAAATCGTCTGAGAAAACTAAATGAGCACATTCCATAAAAATAAAATAGTGTGAGAATAATACGAAAGTGTTCTATAAAAGACGTCACAAGAAAATGAAGAGGGGGACATCGAAGTAAATGGAATGAAGGTGGGAACACATAAAAATTCTATACGACTGGAGACGACAACAGGATAATATTTCCTTTTTGAGTCTTAGTTCTTCATTATGCTGTCCTAGAACATCCGATCGGGGCAGCTTGTGAAACTCTTTCAGCAACCATATTTCTCTCTCTCTCTCTCTCTCTCTCTCTCTCTCTCTCTCTTTCTCTCTCCCTTCCTAATTTCCTCTATTTTCCAGAAATGAACATCCCCACATCCCCCCTTATAACGGGTATAACCAACGACTCCTCCTGCCCATTCAGAGCAAGTGCCGATCAAGTAATCCTCCAAACTTCATGGATCCTCAGAATCCATATCATCTACTGCACACTTCTCTCATTTGGATGTTTTATTGGAGTGGTCTGTTGTGCCCGGTACATGAGGAAGCATCCGATCTTCAATGAGTCAACCACACTACTGCTCTATTTGTCATTGGTGTTCGCAGTGATACATGATGTCGCACATGTTTGTAATCAGGTTAGACATGCTCTACTATTAGAGGTTTTTCAATTATTTAAGAAAGTCTTACTAACTAAGGCTCTCAAAATCAACGCTGGGGGCAGGTAGTTAGGTGTGCATTTGGCTGAAATCCATTAAGCCGTAAGCCCTAAGACTGCCCTGTCCTGTCGATGAAAAATCAGAGTCCTTAGCCTGCCATTGCCTCGATTTTTCAGCTTTTCTTACCTTATTATTACCGTCTGCTGTAACCCAGCTGGCATGATAGCTGGAAAAATGTCATGTACTACTGAAAATCAGGCAATTTTGTGCTCTAGTGATTGTTAGTAAGCTACTTTTTCCTAGCATCAACTGTTTTTGAGATAAGATCATTATTAGTCAGAATAGCCTGAAGCTTCTGCTCTGAAGTAGACATTTTATTCAACGGTGTGTAACTTTTGAGCGGTGAAATGTATTGAAAAACCGCCAACTACTGATTTAAAGAAAATTTATTTTTACACATTTTGTTAGTTGACAACTTTTTTCTATTTCATTTGGCTCAAAGGTTATGGCCTCTGAAAGTAGGGCTTTCACATTTTTCAGTACAAAATGAACTGACTTTTCACTTATAACCGGTACTCTGTAAAATCTCCACTAATTTTTCCCTTCTCTCACCGTAATCTCTGTTTCCAGTGGGCCGTAATGTACCGTAGCTTCTACTACGCCGACGATCCGTGCAATCTGTTCTTCGACTCCGATGACTGTGTCATTCTGGGAAGAACACTAATTTTCGGAATTAGCGGCATGATCTATATTCATTCTGCTCTTTCTATTGATGGGTATGCTCCATAAACTTGAAAGCATATTCAGAATTCTTCAATTTTCAGAAGCTTAGCAACATTTTTCCCGGATATTTACTACAAACACAAGCATCTTCCTGGAGTTATTCTCGCCATTTTAATGGTAAATATTCGAGTTTTTTGCACCAGCGTGTAATTCATGATTTTCCAGGTCGCCTTCAACTTCCTCGTTCAGTTCCTGATTCTCCCCAACTCGGACACAGGAAAGGACTATCTTCCCAGTTGTCAATTCTTCAAAAAGCAGGACGCCGGACGGGCGAATTTCTTTTTGATGAGCAGTTTGGTGTTGACTTTTGTCAATTTGTTTATCAACCTGATATTACTAGTGGTGAACAAAAGGCATTCAAAGAGGTTAGTTTTTGAATGGTACGAGTGAGTATGCTAACCCTTTTCTTATTATGTGCTTGCTAGCTTTTTGAGTTGATTGGAAATGTGTAAGAATGCAAATAGTCATAGTTTTGGAGGTAATAGGTTTAGGAATTTTCAAAAAATATGTGCAAAATTCAGTAATTAGAAAAAACTGACATCTCGATATTTTACATTTTTAAATAAAATTCACTAAAAGCTACTAGTTTTTCGACTATCCAGGTCACAAAAAGTCCGGTGAATTCATTTTTTTGGTCCAATTTTTGGAAGCTACAGTAGTATCTACAATCGTGATGAGACTCATGCACGCACATTTTACCCTTTGACACAATGTTTCCGCTTGCTACGCTATCCCGCATTTCTCTTCGCTATACTAACCTTATGGTCCTTTACCAACTCTGTTTCTTTATTTTCGCTCTCTCTCTACCAATCACGCTGCTTTAACACACCCACCAAAACGAACCTAATATATAGGGCGAACTATATGGCTGATGACTCAACCGCTTTTCTCGATCAGTACCTAACTGATTACAATGCCCAATCGTACAGGACCAGATACGACGTCCAGTTTCAATATCAGAGAAGTGAGGCGATAATGACGTCGAAGTCGATTTCGGTGCTCGTGATTGCTCAGATTACTGCCCTGATGATTTATGCGGGTGGAAGTTGGGGATTCCGGCAGATGAGGGAGCAGATTCCGGTTTCGTTGTATAATAATTTGATCGTTTGGCTTTATGTGAGTTTTCCAAAGTTTTGGGGGATCCTAGATAGTGTCCAACAGGTACCGAAGGGAATTTCCTTCAAAGTCAACATTGTGGGCTTAAAAAAAGATCAAAATGGCTATTTCAGTAAGCTCTAAACGCCTGGAGTAGAACTTCAGCCAGATAAACCTAGACTGCACAGGATCGGCTCGAGCGTCCGGGTCCAAAAAATACGGCCCAGACACCTAGAATTCACTGAATTCTACATTTTCAAAAGATTGCGAGCCCACGATTTTGTCTTGAAGATTTTTGCATGTCTAGGTCGGCCATAGAGCCATTTGCACTCGGGAAATCTCCTCAGAATGCTCCTGTGCTCTTCTGAAATTCCTATAATTCCAGGCCATCTCCTACGCCACCGTCAGCCTTCCCCTGCTCATCATTTTCTGCATCAAATACGTCCGTCGTTCCCGCCAACGGACCATTCATCACATCACAAATCACAAGGAGAGTCAGGATCATCGGATGAATGAGCTCAAAGCTCTATGGAGTTAATTTTGCTGATTTTTTTTTGATAGCATAAGAAAAATAAAACTTTGAATACGGGAACAAAAATGTATTAATTTCATTCAAGTTGACCACATTTACCAAGCTTCCCTCTCGTCAAGGTGTATTGATTGGGGGTCATGTCGAACTGAAAAATGTCTTTGGTATCTAACAAAATAGCAGATTCTCCCTAGACTCACCGTTTTGGCTTCAAAATTGAGATCCGGATAGTATGCATACTTCTGGTTGACATTATGGATTTTGAAGTAGAGGGCGTGGTTTTTGAAGTGCGCACCGGTTACTGTCCACTGGAAAATGCATTATGTTAGCTTTGAAAAGCCGGTTAGTGCGTAAAAACCATTCCAAACACAAAACAAAAAGGAAAAAAAAAAGAAAATCGACCCAGGTGGAATCGAACCCGGGACCTCTTGGTTACAAGGCAAAAGTGTAACCAGGTTAACCACACGACCAACTGAAAGGAGGAGGCAGCTTCCCCTACACTAAAGCGCAGCCCTCTAAACTCAGCTGACGCACTTCAGTCGACATTGGTGACCAGCCGCCTTTCGTTGGGGCGGACATCTTTTTCAGCATTGCTATGTAGTCATCTGGAAATTTTCCCCTTTAATATAGTTGCTCCCCTGTAAGCCTCACCAAACTTCAGAACTTTCTTACAAGTATCCCAAGTGAATTCGTAGCTCATAAAACCGTGAAACGCTTCGAATTGTTGAAAATCGATTGATTGTTTTAGAAGATTCATCAAATGATTCGCCTCCAATGTTGCATCTTCTGATGCCACGTGGCAAATAAGGGAGAAGGTGGAGAGGATGAAGAGAAGCGATGGGAGCTGCATGGTTTAGAGACTGAGGAATGGGATTTTTGGGAAAAATGGTTTGGAAATTGTAAAAAAATGCATGGTGCTAGGCTAAGGGTGTCACGTCGAGAACGAAAATAATTTTCCAAAAAACATTTTTTTTTTCATTTTTGGCTCTATGCAGCTCATTCAGACTCTGTGCAGTAAATTTAGGCTCTATGCAACTGTTTTCCCGTTCAGACACAGTACAACCCCCTACGAACTTCGTGGGAAACGTTCGATCCTAATTGAACAGGTACTACATTTTTTGTCCCTCACCTGAACTACAACATACTTTCCCAGACCACACCAAACAAAATCATTCATTCGCATTTCAAAAATCACCCCTTTGTCACATTGCTCTCTTCTCAGGACACTTGAATTAAATAAATGCTAACTTGTTTTTTTTTCTCGTTTCGTTTATGAGGTATGTGCAGCAAAAATCTTTTCTAACAATGAGGAATTTTTTCCTCCAGAGAAAATCGAATCATCACTGGTGGTGTTGATTTTACTCGGGGGAGAGACACGTCAGAATAGGAATCGTGATTTTGAGTTTTTTTTTTTGAGTAGCTCTTTTTTTTGGGAGACTTTGGCTACGGATCCTTGTTCTGCGGACCCAAAATTTTCGAACTTCTTATTAAAATTCGGAACCCAAGGTTTTAGATTTCAAGAGGTTTTTGAGGCCCGCGCATCACTCACTTATCAATACTCACCTCATTTTTTTTACCATGTCCATTGGGACTCCTCATATGTACGTCAATATAAAAACTCTAATGAATAAAACCAAAACAAAAAGAGAGCAATGGAATCAATTTTTCTGTTCAGACTAGCTTATCATCACTTGGTTTTTAGTTTTTGATCAGAAAAATTGAACGTTTATGTCTATATAAACCTATCATTTATTCTGACTTCAGTTCCGTTCAAATCATAGAATTCAAAACTTCGCTAAGTCAGTTTTTCTGAGTAGGCTGAGTAATTTTCCTAAAAAAAATATTTCTCATTCATAAAAAAACCATAGCATTTAGTGTTGTCGAAAAGTCACTCTTCGGTTTTCTGTAGATTTCAAAATCGGCATTTTTCACAGTGTTATTTCACGTTCATCGCATTTCTGGAGCTCGCTATAGCTTAAAATCTAACTGAAAATTGAAAGATTTTCATAAAAATTGATCAACTACAAAGTTGTTGAGCTGATAATTTGCAACAACTTTTTAATTCACTGCTTTTTTGATAGAAACTGTGGTTAGCAAGTTATGAAGCGTCTAAGCTGTGGTACATGCACAGACCAACATTCGCGGGAAAAATAATCAAATTTACAAAAACTATTTGATTTTGCAAAAAAAGATAGCATGGTATTTCAGAGACTCCGGGAATATTGTCTTCTCTTTCAATGTCTGGTCCTAAACATAAGTCCTTTATCTCTTTCAAAAACAATTTTCTTTAGAGACAAACGAACCTCCATAAGACGTTTCCCGAAAGTTATATCATCGACACCATTTCGATTTTTTTACACGTTCTTACTATTCATTTTGTCCGTAGATCCACATTCCAAATTCACCTTCTAATCAAGTTCTATTCACCTTTCCTTTTATCACCTTCCTTTTGTTATTCAATTCCCCCTTCCATTCCATTTCAGGCTGGTTCCAACTCTCAAAAATCATTCAACTTCTTTTGCCCTCTATGTCTATTTTGACAATTCATTCCTCGTTTTATTTTCCCCGTTTTCAGAATTTCCCAACCTCCAAAATGAGCACCAACAATTCCAGTTGTGCTTCCCTTGACACTATTATCCGACTAGAAAGTTTCAATCTTATATTCTCTCAACTCGTGGATCTTCTAGCCTCATTCATCACTTTCTTCGCCACATTTTTCGCTGTTCGAGTAGTTCTTACCCAGTCAATTTTCAAGTTATCCACTAAAATTTTACTATTTCAAAATTTATTTTATGCAAATCTACATCAAATTTCTTATGGGATAGAAGCCATTGGCCTGTTGTATCGCAGCTTTTTTATGATTGGCCTGTTGTATCGCAGCTTTTTTATGATGGATCGACCATGTAATTTATTGCAGTCCGATGCTCATTGTGCACCATATTTAGAGGTAAGACCATGATAATTTTTTTCAAAATCAGAATTACAGGCTCATAAATCTTGCAATTCTCTGCGAAGTGGCCCGAAAATCATTCAACAACCACACTTTTGAAAGGAGTTATGCCCCTTTGAAGTTGGAGGTGAGACGGAAGAGAAAGAGACAGTCGTTTTCTCTGGGGTCTCTCACTCTCTCACCTCCACCTTTGAAGGAGCATAACTCGCTTCAAAATCGAGGTTTTTTGGACGGTTTGTGGATCTTTTTGTCGAGAATTTCAAGACCTTTCGATAAATATAAATTTCGATCATAAAAAAAATTCAAAAAGTATAAAAATTTTGAAATACCGAAATAATCTGAATTGCACACCATCTGGAAGTCCTTGAAGTTCTCTATAAATCTTTTCAAAACCCTGTTAGAAGCTCGATTTTGGAGCGAGTTATGTGCCTTTAAAGTTGGAGGTGAGACGGCAGAGAAGGAGACATTCGTTTTCTCTGGCGTCTCTCACTCTCTCACCTCCGACTATAAAGGCGCATAGCTCGCTTCAAAATGGAGCTCGTGAACTGATTTTTTGACTAGTTTGTAGAGAATTTCAAGCGCTTTTCATTGGTATCAACGAGTTCGTTATGTCCGAAAAAATAGAATCACCGTCAGACCAAACACTAACTTATTTCCAGGTCCTAATGATAGGAATCAGTGGAATGATCTACGGTCAAACAGGTCTTCTTATCGAACGTGCCTTCGCCACATTTTCCACATATTATGAGCTTAAAAAGAGTCTAATCATCGGATCCACCATCTCTTTCATCGTATTCATATGTAGTATATCCACTGGCCGCCTACTTTTATGGGATGATCCATTGAATGGTTATGTGACTGGATGTTTCTCATTTCCAAAGAATAGTGCAACACGATCCAATGTGTATTTTATTGTTTGCACCGTTTTGACACTCTTCAATTTGATTATTTCGATTTGGATAATGCAATATAATAAACGTTGTGAATATGAGTAAGTTGAGGGAGGGGGGGGGGGTGTCTGGGGGTAAAGAGTTGAGAAATCAAAGGTGAAACTAGTTAGTGTTTGAGTTGAGGGCGGGTCCCTAGAGTGTTACAGATGTTACCGTAGGGGTAACCATAGTTGAAAAATTTGGGCTGCACGGGCTCGGCCATGTTGTCCGAGCTCGTACCCCTTGTTCTGAACATTCTAGCCGGTCCCAGTACAGTCCAGGTTGTTCAAATAGAGATAGGGCTGTGAGCCGAAAAATTTCACTTTGAAAAAAGTTATCGCAGGTCTGCCAGACCAATTCCATGATCAAATCCACCATCTGTAAATATGAAGAGTTTCAATTTCCAGAACCCGTTTCAAAGTAGGAGCTCGATTCCAAAAACGTGAAGTCATTGAGTCAACTGGTGCTATTTGTTTCCTGACCCTCTCCCAATTCATCCTCATGTTCTTCTACTCGTTTGGAATATTCCTACTTAAAACTATTCGAGAAATGATCACGGCGCAAACTTTTTATTTTTGGATCGTATGGTGTTATGTGAGTTTTTTCTGGGACTATCTTTCTATCAGAGAGATGGTTTTCAGACCATGCCAATAATTGCTCTCATGCTCCCACTGCTTCTGATCTACCTGATACGGAAAAGTCGACTGAAAAGAGCACTCAAAATAATAGGGATAACGAATAAGAAGCAGACCCAGGAGGATCATATTACTGAGATGAAATCAATGTGGACCTAATTTTTTTTTCGAGAAATTAATTGAATAAACTATTGTTTCTGAGTTCTTTAATTTTTTCGATAGAGCATTCTTTCTGACATTTCCGAATGTATCTACGTCGTCATTATGGTCTAACTTTTTCAATGTGTCTGAGGGCATCATCAATCGAGCGCATTTGGTGTGTCCTTCTTTTCTACATGTACCATCTGCTGACCTCATCACAATTGATTTTGTATGTGCACTGCACGGCAATAAACCTTTGTCAACCTCTTTTGCTCACTATTTTCTTCAAATTTCATGTTTTTTTTGTGCTTTTTGCTACAACATTCAATAATTCCAGGCTTCGTCATGAATCCACCAACGCTTTTTGTTATCACTGCTAGAAAAGTTGCAGAGTATATTCTGGAAGGTAGTTTTTTCAACGAACTTGAATAGAAAAAAAACGAGAGTTTCCAGGAAAATACAAAGGTGTGGACTATGAGTTATGTAACACTGGGAGCAATATAATTTTCGATATTGTCAAAGAGAAGAAACACAATTTGGAAACTGATGAACAGGAAGAGATTGCGGAGGAAATTTTACTGAAAATGGTGAAGCCGAGTAGAATGAATTTCGATAATAAACGCAGCTATAAAATGCGAGAATGGGATTTGGAAATGTTGAGAGAGCAGAATTTGGTGGAATTGAAAATGGGAGATATGAGAGAATTGAGGGGTTATGTGAAGGAATGGGATGATGAAACAATTAAAAGACTTCGAAAAATTCAACCAGTCACAGGTATGTTTACAGAGCTCACATCATCCTGTCCAGCCGTCTTCAAACATCAGTTGTATTTTTCACTTTTCAGCCAGAGACTACTTTGATATCGTCGACCTACTCAACCAGAACCTGAAACTGGAGACTAAAACTAGTCTAACAAATCTAGACATTTCCAAAAGTCCTTTCTGCCGACGTGACAATCTATTCCCGAATAATTGGACACATGCTGTAGGTTCCAACTATATAACAGTCCTCTGACTTACTTATTTCAGCTTGCTCAAATGCTCCCGAACCTGAGGATTTTGAAAATTTCTGGGCAAAACTTGCCTTCGTCAGAATTTCAAGTGCTCTGTGAGAACTTCCCAAATCTCACCTCGTTGGATATCTCTTCCACGGGTCTTGTCGAATTGACTGGAATTGCCAACCTGCAGAGACTGGAAGAGCTTGCCATGGGTGGATTGCCAATTGCAAGAACAAGATTTATGAATGAGCTCTATGAGCTGAATAATCTGAAAAAGTTGGATTTGAATGAACACCACTGCAGAGATAAAGGCAGCACCGCAATGGAATTTTTCGCACGCTCCGAGAATGCGATTCCGGGGCTTCTGGAGTTCGACTGCTCCAAATCCCAGATTACACAAGAGCAGTTAGATTACATTGTGGATAGACATTCCACATTGAAGAAAATCATTGCGAATGGTGAGTTCATTGTTTATAAATGAAGTAATGGAATCCAATTAGTCGCCATTTTTACCGCCTTGCCAGCTATCACATCAACCCGACATCCTAACTCGCGATATGGTTTTCAGGAGTCGATGGATTGGAGCTCGACTACGAAGGAATCGAAGTTTTATCAGACGACTCCATTGACTCTCTCCTCCGCTCAATTGATTATTTTTATGCCAAAGGAAATCATTGTAGAAACAACAAAAATCTATTCTATATCGCGAGAAAGATTAATGCTCGTGAACCGACAATCGAAATTCTCCGTTCTGTCATCAGAAAAGTTTATCAGTTGATACCGATTTACGGATATCACGAAGAGATTATGTCAAACATTGGGAGGGTTTGCCATGAGGCTACAAGGTTAGTTTTGGGCTTTTATTCAAAGTTAAAGGGACCCTACGGGGAAGGCCCCTGCTTAAAAATACAAGCAGGGCCGGCCTCATTCTGTCAGGCCGATCCAGAATCCAATCCATTTTCAATTCCAGACCTGCACTTCTCCCGCTCTATGACAACTCAGATAAAAGAATTTTGATGGAAATGTTCCTCATATTCAATGTAAAAACGGAGAATCCCCACCTTGTGGCATGGAAGAGATTCAATGAGATCATAAGAGCCACGGAAGACCCCCAGACCGACAAAATAGTTTCGCGAGCAATTGACTTCTTTGTGACATTTGATGAGGAGGAATTCAGCCGGGAGTGCCTGGAAGTCATGGATCAATTGAAGGAGAAAATTGACATGAAGGCGGAGGAATACAAAGGGCTGGATATGAGGAAGTTGATTGTTAAATTGAAGAAGATTCAGACAACGAAGAAGGGGAAGAAGGACGTCAGACAGAAGGCAGGAAGAGTCATGAGATTCTTTGAACAATTCGCCTAATCTACATTAATCGATGTTGTGTTTTTTGTTTTTCTCATGTACCAAAAGAATACAACAGATATCTTTGCACCCAAATGATGACGCCGTGCGTTACACTGAAAAATCTTCCGTGGGCGCAAAGAGATCTTTTGTATTTTCCCAGTATTCAATTTATCTCTCTTCTTAACTCCTCAAGATTCCAATGGCTACTTCACAGTGACTGTTCTTGTTACATTTTTGATCTCCGCTTGAAAAAAAAACTTTGAATCTTTTTGATTCAAATTGAAATAAAAAAATTAACTCAATTGATGGCATCGTTTTGAACTGATGAGTATTTTATTTTTGATTGGGGGCGATTACAGGATCTGTATTATCTGATTACTATTGATTAGTGATTAGTGACATTATAATAAAATATATTCTCTTAGAATCATAATTTCTTCTTATTGTCACTTCTTTTCAATAAGACGTCGTCGTGTACCCATTTTGTTCCACCCCGAGTCTGTAGGGGAAGAGACCAGACTATGAAAAATGAGATAACGATCTGCTCTATTGCTCAGCCATAAATCTCTCTACCCCCCCCCCTTTACCTATAGAACCTTCTAGAACCAGTTTCTCTGGTACTCCATAGAGTGTATCGTCTCTCCTTACAGGTTGACTCCCCACGATCGATTTTGTCTGTACACCGTCTGCAAGATAGAGGACCATCGTCATTCTCTTGTGTTCTCTTCTACAGTTTTTCTTCGAATTTATTGATTTTTTCCCTAATTTTCGTTTATATATTTCACATTTCCAGGTTGACTATGAACCCTCCAACGCTTCTCGTTATCGCTGCTAGAAATGTTGCAGAGTATATTCTACAAGGTAATATTTTTTGAACACTTTTTTTTTGAATTTTGAACAGATAGAAAACTAAGATTTCCAGGAAAATACAAAGGTGTCGACTATGAGTTATGTGACACTGGGAGCAATATCATTTTCGATCGTGTGAAAGAGTTGAAGTACGAGTTGGATACTGAGGAACAAGAACAAGTTGCCGATGAAATTCTGCTCAAGATGGTGAAGCCGAGTAAAATGAATTTCGAAACTCATCGCTTGAGAGAAATGCGAGAGTGGGATTTGGAAATGTTGAGAGAGCAGAATTTGAAGGAGTTGAAAATGGGAGATATGAGTAATTTGAAAGATTATGTCAAGGAATTCGATGAAGAAACAGTAAAGAAACTTCGACGCAAGCAGCCGGTTACAGGTACGTTGATAGAGCTTGAAAGCCTGATAACAAATAATATCGCATCCAATTCCTTCTGGTGGACAAGGTCAAAACTGTCAAAAAGGCGGCTGCGGCCTGTAAATAATTCAGGCCGTGGAAGACCGTAGACGTCTGTCATTTCATGTTTTTACTGAACTTGAATAATCTACCAGGGCCTGTAGGCTGAAGTGACTTTTGAAACCGAAGTAACGAATCCCAAACAGCCGCAACCGCCTTTTTGACAGCTTTCTTAAAAATCCTTTGGTAATAGTTCAATGATAAACCGACCTCTCTATTTGCAAGGCCGCGTTAATGAGACCCAAATATTCATACCACCTCTGTGACGCAGTATGTAGTGCTCGCATCTTCGAACTGACTCAAAGATTTTCCGGCACCAGTTTGGCACAGGATCGGCACACTAAGTGGTGGTCGGCAACACTTTAGCGTAACCCTGAATCTGTGCCAAAGTGGTGCCGATCGCGGGCCGGAACCGTACCGGCGGCATCGTTTTGGCTCTGGCGCCTTGGTCGCGCTAGTGCCAATCGTCACAGCGTTAGCGCTATTTTTCCTGCCACTAGCGCGGATAGGGTCGGCACTGCGCCAGACTAGTGCGGGAAATTCTCTGAGTAACAAATGTCAGCTCAACACTCTGAAACAGTGGCTGAATAAGCCAAATCTTACGGTAATATACGCAATTTCACTAGTTTGTGCACCACAATACTTCGATTTCTAGCCACCTCTAGTTTTATTTCCCATCTTTCAGCCAGAGACTACTTTGACATTATCGACCTACTTAACCAGAACCTGAAACTGGAGACTAAGACGAGTCTGACAAAACTGGACATTTCCAAATCTCATTACGATCGGCTGGACAACCCATTCCCGGAAAACTGGACGCAAGCAGTAGGTTAGAACTATATAACACTCATCTAAAATAATTATTCCAGATTTCTCAAATGCTCCCGAATCTCAAAACATTGAAAATCGCTGGCCAAAACCTCCCCAAAGCGGAATTTCGAGTGCTTTGTAACAGTTTCCCTAATCTCATCTCACTAGATATCGCTGCAACTGGCCTGGTTGACCTGACTGGAATCGCCAAACTTCAGAAACTGGAAGAGCTGGCCATGGGTGGATTGCCGATTTCAAGTCGGAAGGGTCTGAATGATCTGTATAAGCTGAAGAATCTCAAAAGATTGAACTTGAATGAGCACCGTAATTTCGCCAATAAAAACAACACCGTGATAACACATTTCGCGAGGTCCGACAAATCGATTCCGGGACTTCTGGAGTTTGATTGCTCCAAATCCCAGATTAAACAAGAGGAGTTAGATGAAATTGTGGAAAGACATCCGACATTGAAGAAGATCATTGCGAATGGTGAGTAAATATTTTATGATTGTATACAAGGTTGTGAAAATGGCGACCGCGATCTGAATTGGAGTTTTGAATTTTGTTGCTCCGGGCTTGGGAGATCCGGCGGCCTGGCGTTTTCAAAATTTTTGTTGTACCCTTTTTCGGTGAACAGACGGCCCGATTGAAACATCCGCGGGCTACTTATACCAGAAATCTGTCTCTATACCATACCGCGCGACAAAATCTTTGATTTTCAGGTGTCGATTTTGTGGAGTTTTACTATGAAGGAATCGAAATTTCATCCAGCCACTCAATTGATTCTCTTCTTCGCTCCATCGATTATTTTTATGCAAAAGGAGATCATTCAAGAAATTTTAAAAATGTATTCCAACTTGCGGACAGGATTCAAAATGAGCAAGATCCAACAATTGAAACTCTTCGTCCAGTCATCCGAAAAATGTATCAGCTGCTGCCAATCTACGACTATCACAGGAGTATTACGGAGAACATTGAGATGGTTTACCATGCGGCTACGAGGTTAGTTGATCACTTTTTACGGGGCGCTAAGGAGAGGGCACCTGCTTCTATAGACAAGTAGGACCGCTCAGTTTAGTAGTGCTTCTGGTATTCCGGAGTCAAATCCATCTGAGGATTTTCAGATCCCAAAAAAAAAACAAAATTTTTTCAGACCCGACATCCTCCCGCTCTACGATGATTCGGACAAGAGAGTCCTGTTGGAAATGTTCCTGATTCTCAATGTCGCCCACCCCCCATACACAAGAGTCCCCTCTCCTTTGCCGTGGAAGACATTCAATGAGATTATCCAAATGACGGAAAACCCTCAGACCGACAAAATAGCGGCAAGAGCCATTCAGTTTTTCGTGGCATATGAAGGGAAGGAAGTTGCTCTGGAGTGTCTGGATATATTGGATCACTTGATGGAGAAAATCGACATGGCGGCTGAAGAATTCAAGGGATTAGACATTAGGAAGTTGGTTGTTGGTTTGAACAAGATTCACACTCAGAAGAAATGGAAGAAGGATATCAAACAAAAGGCGGGAAGAGTTATGAGATTTTTTGAACAATTCGCTTAATTTATTGAATCGATGATTTGTTTTTTTTTGTTTTTCACTCATGTTCTCTCATGACAACCATAATTATTGATAAAAATCTGTTTTTTTTCACTTTTTCTTCCGTTTTCTTTGTTTCACTCTTGCGTTCTGTTTGATATGCGTTGTTGAATGATTCTGAAAATCTGGAAATGCAGAAAAATTTTTGTTCCGTGGTCAAAAGTGCAAGAAACATCTCATTCTAAGATTTCGGCAAAAAAAGTAAATAGCTTTTGCTGAGCTTCTAGTACGGGCTTGTGTTTTATGATTTTCATTGTCAAGTATTGCTTTATGAAGTTCAGTACATTGCAAATTAAAAAAAAAACAAACAAACGAACGAACGGGAATAACATTTAGTAAAAACATCATCATTAAGTGATACGAGGTAAGGTATCTTGATTGATTTATTAGTAGAGATCAAAAAAAGAATGAAAAACAACAACAGAACAAGTTCACTAGACAACAGTAATTGCTATAAAAGAGGCTGGAAAATTGGGGTCAAGTAGCAAACTAAAAACGAATTCATTCAGTAATAGATAGCACATAAGATCAAATATTAACAATGAAAAGAAACGAATTATTCTGGAAAAACAAAGTAGCAATGAAACAGAAGTGAAAATCACATGAAAAGCTCAACAAATCTCAACACATTTCCAGCACTTGCTCTTCTTTCAGGCAACAAGTTAGTTTTGTTTTGAATAATTCTCAAACATGCATGAAGTTTTCGGAAATTAATAGTTTTATAGTACTCCGAAGACAGATCCATTCGATCCATCAGTATGTCTATTATAACTGCACAGCTTTGCTCAAAATCACGAAGTCCACCGCCATGAATGATTGATTTCATTGCCAGGGAGCATATTTTGTCGGCGTTGAAGTTTTCGGTGACTTTGATAAGTAATTCTATACCAACAAATTGACTATTGAAAACGTTGTCACTAGGATGGGTGCGTTTCTTCAAATGGTGTTTCAAGTTCATCGAAAGCATATTGAGAACTTTCCGTTTGTAGATATTCAAATGATTGTGGTCAAGGTATACACATCTGTAAATATGAAAGGCGCTTGAAGGATTTTAGGAAAAAGAACTAACTCTCCCACAATTACAAGGAACTCTCCAACTAGATACGGCAAACATTGATTACCAAGTTTAAATACACGGTAAACGGCTTCCACCTCATTCATCATTAATATGGTTTGCTCGTGTGTGATGTCTACTTCAATCTCTGCCAAATTCCAAACAATAAGGAAATAGTCTAAGGCGTTCAAAACGGCTTGCAAGTTGCCCTGACTTCGTAAGTATCCGATTGTCGTCATCATGGCTTCGACAGATCCACCTGTGCAAAGAGAGACTCCCGGAGAAGCAGCGTCTTGCGTGATTCCTGATCCTGCAAGAGAATTGTTGAAAAATTGAAGAAAAAGAAGGAACTTACCGTAAGCTACTACAGTCTGCAGGTTAGGGAGATTTGGTAAGATTCTTCGTAGGAAATCATTGTCAGCTGGATGCCACCAGCATACTAAGGTTTCCAACTCTCGATGCGGTTTTTCAAAGAACCAATCGTAGTTCCAATTGTCTCTTAAATAAAAGGGTCAACTATCCAAATGAAGACAATTACTTACGAGCAATATCCGAAGATCAACTTTTTCAACTTTTTCAATTCAAAGAGATCTTTTATGTCCTCTCTTGTCTCAAACAACAGACCATAGATGCTGAGACACTCCAAATTTTGCAATTTCGCAGGCCCATTCAAGTTCTTAATTCCAGTACTGCTAATGTTGAGAGTGCGTAGATGCGGAAGGTTGTTGCACAAGCTCGTGAAGTCCGTGACGCACATTTTTCTGCAGCAGATGTTCAAATCTTCCAAGTTTGGAAACATGGAAGACAGCTGCAATAGAGAAGTATTGCAGAAAGGCTAATAGCAATAGTAAAAGTTGCCGTGTTTACTTCATAAAACTGACCTCTTCCATCCAGTTTTGACTGAAAGACACTGAATGATTCGAAATATCCAAAACTCGAAGACTCTCTTTCGTTTCCCTGCTCAAAATTTCGTCCAGAAAAAGGCCAACACGAAAAGTGTAGATCACAGGGGCAGTGCTTTCACTCTGTTCCTTTTTTGGCTCTCTGAATTTTGAAATCCATTCAAACCCTTGTATTCTCAGCTTGACAAGTTTAAGTTTTTTGAGTTCGTCGAATTTTCCTTCTTTAATGTCTTGGAATTCCAAATGGAGTTTCGTTGGTTGAAACATTTTGATGAGTGCTTTCGCGTGATCATCGTAGCAGTAGCGACGGATTCTCATAACAGTCTCGAATATTTCTTCTTGAACTTTCGGATTGATCTCCACGTGATGTGTCGGGGGGATTCCTGTAAAAATTGCGTTTAAAGCGACAAAAAAAGAAAAACCTACTGTTTTTGAAGCACTCAGCAACAGCATCCAATGACAAGTCGTACAGACTTGGAAAGTTGTTCATTCTGGAAGGAAGAACGGAAAATTCTAGCCAGTTCGAAAGAAATGAGCGTAAGAACAGTAAAAAAGTCGGAAAATGGTGTTCAAATGGTGAGGAGAGAAAAACCAAATGAGAGAGTGAGAACACAGACAGGAAAGGGTCAAGTCAGTGTCCTATAGTCGGGCCGTCCGCCTTCGGACAGCTGGTGTACACTAGTGGAAAAGTAGGGAAGAGGAGAGGAAAAGGTCAAAGCAAACGCGCTCTTTTGTTGATACTAGAAAAGTAAAATTGAAAATTTATTCCGTTAACAGATAACACATAAGATCGAATATCAACAATGAAAGCATCATAAGACCCAATGGATTACTCTGAATTAGAATTTTACATCACATAAAAAGCTCAACAAATCTTATCACATTGCCAACGTTTGCTTTCTTTTCAGGCAACAAGTCATTTCTTTTTTGAATTGTTCTCAAGCATTCATGAAGCTGACGAAAATTTATAGTCTGATAGTACCCCGAGGAGAGATCCATCCGATCGATCAGTGTATTCAGAATCTCCGCACAAATTTTCAGCCAGTTGAGACTTCCACCGCCATGAATGATTGACTTCATTGCCAGGGAGCACACTCTGTCTACGTTGAAATGTTCCGTGGCCCTGATAAGGTACTCTATGCCATTCCATAACAATTTGAAGATGTAGAGAGTAGGACGAGAGGGCTTTTTCAGATGGTGTTCCAAATCCATTAGAAACATATCGATCACTCTCAGTTTGTCAACATTCAGATGATTAGGACGATTGATGAATCTGTGAATTATAAATCAAGATTCAATGAATTAAGAAAAAAATACTCACTTTGGCAATTTTGTAAGGACTATTTCGATGTGGAATGGCAAGATTTGTTTAGCAAGTTTGAAATCCCGAATAACAGCTTCCAACTCATCCACCATCAACGTAACTAGCTCGGGTGTGATGTCTACTCGAGTTCCTGTCCATTTAGTATGATAATCATCGAAACGATTGAAGAGCTTGTCAACTGTTCCTCTGTCGTTCTGACTTCGGTAGTATCCGATTGTTTTCATCATGGCTTCGACTGATTCACCTGTCCAAAGTGAAATACGTGGATGGGCGGCGGCTTGCGTTATGCGAGTTTCTGAAAAAGGAATGGTTAAGAAAATTGAAAAAAAGGAATCAATTCACGGTAAGCTACTACAGTTCGCAGGTTAGGGAGTTTTGGAAGGATCCTTCTCAAGAATGCGTCGTCAGCTGTATACCAATGACACTCCAAAGTTTCCAGCTTTGGATACGGTTTCTCAAACTGCCAATCGTGATTCCAAGTGGGTCTTCAATAAAGGTTTCAGATTTCTAATTGAACAATATAACTCACGAGTTATTTCCAAAGACTAACTTCTTTAACTTCTTTAATTCGAAAAGATCTTTTATGTCTTCTTTTGTCTCAAACGACAGATGAGAAATGTTCAGATACTCCAAACTTTGCAACTTTGCAAGTCCATTTAAGCTTTTGATTCTAGTTTTGCTTATGTTGAGAGAGCGTAAATTAGGTATGTTGTTGCACAAACTCGTGAAATCCATGACGGACATGTTTCTGCCTTCGATGTTCAAGCATTGCAAATTAGGGAACATGAGAGACAGCTGGAATAGAGAGGAAATATATAAAGGTTTCTAATACAGTGAACTAGAGTAACGATAATCTATAGCCAATATTGGTGAAATGATAAACGTTGTCGGTTGTCGTGCAGGTGATTCTAGTCTAAACCCAGAATGACCCACCTCTTCCATCCAGTTGTCTTCAAAAGACCCAGACCAAATATTCAAAACTCGTAGTTCTTGTTTTGTTTCAGGGCTCAAAATATCGTCGAGAAAGCGATTAATACAGAAATTGCAGCGCCAAGATTCAGTTCTTCCAGCCTGTTCTGTTTTCGCCACTCTATACTTTGAAATTAATCCATAGTTTGAGATTCTCAGCTCGGTGAGCTTCAATTTTCGAATTTCGTCAAATGTTCCTTCTTCGATGTATCCAAAATTCAATCGGAGTTTTGTTGGTTGAAATATTTCGATAAGTGCTTTAGTATGAGCATTGTAGCAGTAGCCACGGGATCTCATAACAGCTTCGAAGATTTGATCACTAAGTATTGAATCAGTCGGGATTACATTGGTTTGAAGAAGGTCTGAAACAATTTTTCAATTAATTTTCTGAAAATTTCAACAGAAACTCACCAGTTTTATAGCAATTGACAACGGTTTCGAGCGCCAAATCGTAGAGTTTCGGGGGACCAGCCATTGTAAGAGATGTCAGGATCGATGAAATTTGGAAAGGAAGACAGTGAGTGCAACCAGACCAAATGAATAGAATGATAGAATATGACCGACGACTGACCAGTAGAGCAGAATGAGAGAGAGAGCAGGAGTGCACAGACAGCTAGAGATTTACGATCGTGGTGAGACCTGGGAGTTCAAAGCTGCAAAATTTGGATTGTCTTAACATTCGTGGTCTGTCGTTTAAGACGAAAAAAGACATAAACTCGTAGAGACTCGGAAAATCAATCATTCTGAAAAAAAGAACGGTGAATTCAAGCAAGTTTGATGGAAATAATCGTAAAAGAGACAGAAAAAATGTTAAAATGGTGAGGAGAGAACGACCGAATAAGAGAGTGAGGGCAGAAGAGTACACAGACAGGAAAGGGTCAGGTCGGTGTCCTATAGTCGAGTCGTCCACATTCGGACAGCTGGTGTACAAGAGTTGAAAAGTATTCAGAGAAGAGAAAAAGGTTACAGTATATGCGCTCCATCGATGATACTAGCAAATTCAAAAAGATGAAGGGTCGAGTGGTTTTGTCACAGTCGAGTCGGTCTCCAGAGGACACCTGGTGTAGAGGAACAGATAGAAGGAGGTCCGTAATTGAGGATTAAAGGAGAGACAGGTAGCTCCATGTCATCCTACTCCCAGAAAACCCGAGTTAGGTGCTCCTGACCCCGTGGAATCTGTTATTTTTTGAGATCTTTTTACCGAAATTTTGAGAAATAGTGTGCATTTTTGGCTCTTTCCGGTTTCAGAGATCCTCTGAGCAAGTCGCTGGTTCCATGGTAGAAAAACCGCTGG
This sequence comes from Caenorhabditis brenneri, assembly GCA_000143925.2. Taxonomy (NCBI): domain Eukaryota; kingdom Metazoa; phylum Nematoda; class Chromadorea; order Rhabditida; family Rhabditidae; genus Caenorhabditis; species Caenorhabditis brenneri. The sequence goes on along the minus strand of GL380255.1, from coordinate 19,184 downwards.
GGAGCGGGCCTATCAATGACTAGAACGGTTCCATGCTGGGACCAGAGGTCCTATTATCTATAACGAGAAGAAAGGAAAACTTTTCGGATCAATATGAATTCCGTTTTAACACTTCATATTCTGATATATTTATTCAAAAATGTTGTTATTAAAACTCAAAATTTTTTTTACTTCAAATTGAAATAAACCATTTACAAATGCAGATCGAATCAGAATAACTTATAATTTCACATAAAAATCTCAATATACTTCATAACTTTCACAACACTTGTCCTGCTCTCCTGAAGCCAATAATCATTTTTATGCATTTTCGTCAAACACTTGTACAACTTTCTGAAGCTACTTTCCTTATAGTATCCAGAAGAAAAATCCGTTCGATCAATAAATTCCGCAAGTATCACTGCACAAGAATACTGCCAATCATCCAGACATTCGCCACCATAAGCAATGGATTCCATCGCAAGTGATGCTATCTTATCGATGTTCAGGTTTTCTATGTTTCTGGTGAGATTTCTGATTAATTTCCAAATGAATCCTAAAATCGAGAATGCTGGAATATTGTCATTTTTGAGATCGTTCGCCAAATTCTTGAGGAGAATATTGAGAATCTTCAACTTGTTGTCGCTGAGGTGCTCACCATTTGCTGCGAAGCTGCAAATTGAAAAAAATTACGGCTATTTTGAGAAAAAGAGAGTTACCAAGCAAAAATATCCACACATCTGTTGACCCTCTCCACTACTTTTTCATCAAATTTGAACTTTTCAAGCAGTAACTCGACTTCATTCATACAAACGGTTAACTGATCCGGGGTACAAACCAGCCTTTTTTCTTCATCTTCTTCTTCACCATTATCTTCATAGATTTCCACAAACTTCGAAAGAGCCTTCAAAACTTCTTTTCGGTTTCCAATGCTTCGGAAGTATGCAAGTGACTTCATGGTCGTGTTTAAATTAGTAGTGATGTATACCGTAACGGATGGTGGTGTGGTGAATCCCTCGATTTTGGTTCCTGGAAGAAAACATATATCGAAGAGCTATTAGTCTTTTTTTTGGTTCTAGATGTGCCCCTTTAATTTCTAAACTTTGGAATTCCCGCCGAAATTTTGGAAATTTCAACTTCCCGCCAATTCATCGTTTGTTTTTTTCGTTGAATTTTTCGGGAAAGCACTGTGTTCTGAAGGTAATTCATCGCGATCTTGCCCGTGAAGTTTTCTAGATACTGTAAACATACTTGACAAATTTTGGCCGGGTGGTCCGAGAGGAATTTCCAGGGCCAGATTCAAAAAATTTTTGCACTTTTTTGACTGAAATTTCATCAAAACAGTGTAAAATGCTTCAAAAACCCAAAACTACTGTTTTTATGCTCAATCTAACCCTGGAGCACAAAATCTGGGCACATGTTTTCGATTTCTCAAAACTCGCGGTAAATTTCCGGGCCGTCAAATTTTGTGGTTGGGTCCGGCCCGTCTTATGTATGACTGTAACTACCGTATGTCTCCAAACCGTTCAGGGGCGCAAACATGCACTTACTGTTAGCAACGACACTTTTCAACTTTGGAAGACTTGGCAGAATCCTTTCCAAGAACTCATCGTCTGCTCCTTTCCATTGAATTTCCAGATGAGTCAATTCTGGAAGTGGCTTCAGGAAGAAAAACTGATAGTCCCAACCGGGGTGCCTACAATAAACTATATTACCTGCAAACTAACCTAACCTTACTTACAAGTTTTCAGAAATAGTCAGTGATTTTAGATTTCTCAATTTGAAAATCTCTGTCACATCCGTTTCTTTTCGGAAACAAGAAACACCAATGACCAGGTTTTCGAGACTTGTCAATTTAGAAATCCCCTCCAAGCTCTTGAGTTTATGATTGCCAATGTGAAGAGTATGCAGGTTGGGAAAATTGTTGCATAAGTGTGCAAAGTTCTCTTCACACAATTTCCGATTGTTGATATTCAGGACTTTTAGTTTTGGGAACATTGAAGGTACCTGGAGCATACTTTTTCTTTGAGGTATTGGGACTAAGAAAATGAGATAACTAACCACTTCCATCCAGTTGTCTCTGAAAGGTTCATGCCCAGAAATATCTAAAACTTGGAGTCCTTGTTTCGTCTCGCGGCTTAAAATATCTCCTAGAAACTGAGCAATGGCAAAATGCTTAAAGTACGAAGGGGCCTGAGCCTGCAAAATATGAACATGATAGGGAATTCCCTAAGTCTTACCGTGTATTTTCCGACACTAATAAGTTTTCCTCTTGGTGGTTCCTTTCCAGCAACTGTTACTTTGAAATTTTCAATCTGGCAGAAGTTCTTGATTTTCAATTCGGTCAAATTCAGATTTCGAACCACGGAGAATGATGCATGTTGGCAGTGTTCCAGATCTAACTCAAGTTTTGATGGCTTGAACGCTTTTATCAAGGCCTTGGTATGAGCATCGTAGCAGTGGTCACGGATTGCCATAACAGTTTCGAAAATTTGATCACTAACAATTGAATCATGTGGGATTACTTTCGTTTGAAGTAGGCCTAAAATAATTTTTCTAAGAGGAAAATGTATTAGGAACTTACCAGATGTATAGCGACCAATGGCAACTTTGAACGCTAAATCGTAGAGTTTCGGAGGAGTATCCATTCTGAAGAAGGTGAAAACTTTTGCAAACGGGAGAAGGAGAGAGAGAGAGAGAGAGAGAGAGAGAGAGAGAGAGAGAGAGAGAGAGAGGAAGAGAGAGAGACACAGAGAAGCCACACAGTCTACCTTCTCTGCGTCTCAGAGACAAAGACAGATTCAGAGCACGCAGAGAATCTAGCTTCTCTGCGCTCTCTCATGAAGGAATTGGGAAAGAGAGAGAGAGAGAGAGAGACATAGAAGCCAGGCAGTCTAGCTATCCTGCTACTTAGAGGCAACTACAGACGCAAAGATTACAGAGACTCTGCTTCTCTGCGCTCTCTCCTAAAGGCAATTGTTTCATTTTTTGACGCGTCGCGTGTCGCGCTCGCGTATGTCTGGGTTCACTTCGTGATTTGTTGCAGTTGTAGGAAGTCACAACCTCCGCTCAGGCCTGCGCGCGTACGGTAAAAATAGCTGCAATTCGCTTGATTTTTGTGAAAAAAGTGTTTTCTCAAAGCGGGATTTTCGCCGAACCCGTATTTTGCTGAATTGTACTGCAAAACGCCAAAATAATGGAAAAAACCGGCAAGGTGTAGGCAAAACGACCGAAATGAGCATAGGTCACTATGTTCAAAATAAGAGAGCGCACTGGAAAGGAGAGAGGTGCAGATAACAATCATAAAAAGGAAGGAAACGACGACTGACCAGCACAAAACAGAATGAGAGAGCAAGAGTACGCAGACAGTATATTATTATGGAAAGACTGACACACATGCACCTGGTACCGGTAAAAAGATAGAGAGCCAGGGAAGAGACTTAGAGAAAATGATAGGGATTAGAACGTTCTGGAGGTGGGGTCCTAATTAATTGGGTATTGGTGGGCAAGTCATGAAGGTGTAGGTGCATAAAGGTCTCGGTAGGAATATTGAGCCTTACATCTGCTCTGAAGATGAGGAGTGGCAGGGTTGAGGATGGTGGCCGTGGTGGCCGTGGCCGACATTTTAACTGTCATCTCGGGATTTCTCGTAATTTCCTGATATTCTTTTTAGTTTTTTTCCAATGAACGTTTTGTTTTCAAAGACAATAATTTTCAAACTGATTTTATGGTATAAAATGTAAAAAAAAAGACAAAAAAGTAACAAATTTGATTCAAAGGATTACATGAAAACTTCAATTCACATAAACAGCTCAATATATTCGAGAACATCTCCAGCTCTAGCTCTTCTTTCTGCAAACAATTCAGTTCTTTTATGGATAATGCTCAAGCATTCGTGGAGCTTTCTGAAGTTAATCTTCTTGTAAAACTCCGATGACAGATCCATTCGATCAAGTATCTTTTCCAACAATTCAGCACAAAATTGCTCCCAATAAAGAGCTCCGCCGCCGTGAATGATGGATTCCATGGCAAGTGAAGCAATCTCGTCAATGTTGAGATTTTCAGTGTTTTGAATAAATCTACTGACGTCGAGCCAGATGCTTTTGAAAATTGATTTGTCTGGAGAAGTGCGGATTTTGAGGTGGTTCTTCAAATTCTTCAGTAAAACACTGACAATTTTCAGTTTGTTGACATTAAGATGTCCATCACCCATTGCGAAGCTGTAAATTTCCTATTTCAAGTTATTTCAAGATGGAAGTTTTCACTTACCAAGCAAAAACATCGACACAAGAATTAACTGACTTCACTAATTCTTTATCGAACTTAAACGTTTCAAGCAATGCCTCCACTTCATTCACACAAACGGTAAGTTGGTCCGGTGTACAGGTTCTTCGAACATTCCAATCCCGATATATTTCCCAGAACTTTTGGATAGCCTTAAAAATTTCTCCTCGGTTTCCAGTGATTCGAAAGTATGCTAATGACTCCATGATGGTTTTTAGATCTCTACTGGTGTATACTGTGACGGACGGTGGTGCAGCATGGATTTCGGTATCTGAAAGGATCATTTGGAGAGCCATTTTTTTTTGATAGCCTAAACTGCGCACCCCGAGACTCAGGAAATTTTCGGCTGCCATCAAAAATGGTAAGTTGTTAGCACAAACGAAAAATTGCTTGAAAATTTTTGCAAGTTGCTCGGAAAACGGCAAGCGCTGAGCAACTTGCCGCAGGCATTTGGCAAGCGATCGAGAAATTACCGGTCAGATTTACCAGCTTGCCATTAAAAGTATCGAAACGTGTGCTTACCATTAGCCACCAAGACTTGCAACTTCGGAAGTTTTGGCAGTATTCTTTTCAAAAAGTCATCGTCAGCTCGTGCCCATCCAATTTCCAAACGTGTTAATACTGGGAATCGTTTTGCGAAGTAAAAGTCGTAATTCCAATCAGCATTCCTGAAATTTAAAGTTTTTTTTTCGCGTACTCCCTACCCTGATCACTTACGAGTTGTGAGATAAACTAAGAGTTTTAAGATGCTTCAGTTTGAAAAGCTCTCCGACATCTTTTTTGTTCCGAAAAAAGGAATTATCGATGGCCAGATTCGAGAGGTTTTTCAATTTAGAAATTCCATTCAAGTTCACGAAAGAGGAGTGGCCAATACGGAGAGTATGTAGGTTGGGGAGGTTGTTGCATGAAATTGCAAAGTCGTCTTCACTGAATTGTCGTCCTTTGATATTCAGTTCTTCTAGTTTTGGGAACATGCAAGACACCTGGAATATATTTTGTTGGGAGTATGCACACGCGTTGAACATCAGCCCCAGATTTCAGAGAGCAAATGCCCAACATTTATTTATTTTGAATATTTTTTTCTCAGAGTTTTTGAAGGTTTTTCTTGCGTGTTTTCACTAAACTCCAGGCTTCATAGTTGTGATTTTGAAGCCCGGCCCGGCCCGGTAAGCCCGGATAATTTTTTTTTTCGAATTTTTCCCAATTTTTTTTCAATAGTTTTCGTAATGAAAGCACAGTTTGGAAACCTGTGAGGTTTGCAATTGCGCTATATTGGAGAGAGAGGAGTGGCCTAATCACAAGCACAGATATAGAAAAAAAAATTGAAATTTTGAAATTCGCGCCTCTTGTCCGGGCTTCGAAAATTCTGGAAGAAGCCCGGCCCGGCCCGTCACAACTATGCCAGGATTGGTTTCTCCCGGAGAAAGCTTCATATCGTTCATGCCAAATTTCAGTCAATTTGAATGTGAACTGCGGGACAGGACGATTACTGCGTACGCAAACACCGTGCGCTCCAATAGTTTGGCGCAAGAATGCAGAAAAAAACGTACCGCCTCCATCCATTTGTCTTCAAAAGTTCCGTATCCGGAGATGTGCAGTACACGCAACTCTCTTTTCGTTTCCTCGCTCAAAATATCTCCCAAAAAATGAACAATGAAGAAGTGCTCCGGCATTGAACGATAACTCATCTGTAAATAGAGATTGTATTTGGTATAAGACGAATCTATAAAACTCACCGGCACATGATCATCATCATTTGATTCGTCTCTCGGAGTTTTTGGTCTGGATTCACGTGTGGCCATGGGAGCAAGTCGCTTTCCTCTCTGTGGCGGACCGGCAACTCTGACTATATACTTTGAAATTTCATCAAATTTTCTGATTTTCAGTTCTGTCAATTTCAGTTTCCGAATCTCGGAGAACGTTGCTTGTTGACAGTTTCCCAGATTCAATTCCAGTTTTGTTGGCTGGAACTCTTTTATCAATGCTTTAGCATGATCATCGTAACAGTAGTCACGGATTCTCATTACAGTTTCGAAGATTTCATCACTGAGTATTGAATCGGCCGGGATAACTTTGGTTTGAAGAAGGCCTGAAACGAAATTTTGATGAAAGAAAAATGCATTAGAAACTCACTAGTTTTGTAGCAATTAACAACAACTTCGAACGCCAAATCGTAGAGTTTTGGGGAACCAGCCATTCTAGAAGACGTCAGAATCGATGAGAATTGGAAGGGATGGCAGTGAGTGCAACCAGACCAAATGAATAGAATGATGGAATAAGACCGAAGAGTGACCAATTGAATAGAATGAAAGAGCAAGAGAGCACAGACAGTTAGAGATTTACGATCGTGGTGAGACATTTATGAACACCCGGATGGTGTACAGCAGGGGTGCTCGGAGTCGGATAATCGGATATCCGAATTATCCGATTATCCGACTTTTTTCGGATAATTTATCCGGCGGATAATTATCCGGGATTTTGTTTTCGGATAAATTATCCGACGGATAATTATCCGAAAAAAATTCGGATAATCTTGGATAAATTCGGATAAATTATATATTGAACAAAATGATGCCCAGTTAAGAAAATTTGTCCAAATTGACGCTGTTTCTAGTAAACTCGAGATTTTTATGAAAATTTTCTTTTTGAAGGGCGATATCTTGTGTTGGAATCGAATATATCAGCAAATTGTCAGGTATGAAAAGTTGAAACACACAGAAAATGTTTCGATTTCATTCTTACATCACGGTTTTTGGGGCGGTAGAGTGTTGTTTCCAAATAGTATTGTAGATGAAGTAATTCTAATGTTAAAAACAAGAAAAAAATTCGAATTTTGGCAGATTTTTGATAAAAAACTAACGACCGAAATGTTATCCGAAATTATCCGAAATTGTCCGAATTATCCGGGAAAAAAACTCGGATAAATAATCGGATATCCGTTTATCCGAAAAAAATTTTCGGATAAAAATTCGGATATCCGATTATCCGACTACCCTCTATCCGAGCAACCCTGGTGTACAGTAGATAGAGGGAATTTATTGGAGACTTAGAGAAAATTCTAGAAGGTTCTAGAGGGGTGACAAGAGAGATATTAGATAAGAAGGTATTGGTCGATTTATCAGGGTCTGAAGGTGAGGGAATCTACACATTGGGCTATCGATTGTTTTTTTCTCCAGCGCCAAGAAATCAAAATAATCAATAATAAAGAAGAAATCATTGTGGCTTATTGTAGATTATCAAGGAGCAAAGTCTTTTAGAAGCAGTCTTCATAGAAAAAACTGCAATTAGAGGTATTTTTTCAAAAGTTCCGGTACTATTCCTTTATTTATTTTTTGTTCAAAACAGAGTAATAACAATATAGTACAGCAGAGTACCCTGGGAAATGCCAACGGAAGATCGCTTACAATAGAGCGAGTAGGAGATAATACCAGTAGAAAATGAATAAAAAGGAATCAGAACCTTCGGATACTACACTGAAGGAGATTGTTGAATTCACCGTGACGAAGGAAAACAGGACAGTGGCAAGTGATGGAATTCCAAATAGGAATTGTAATAACAAAAAGAAGTATTCGACATGGTGTTACAAGGTTCATGGGACAGCGAGAAATGGATGAAAATCTGACGTGAGATTCAAGGTTTCGGAAGTACGAGGAACCACTCAAGAAATTGTAAAGAAGTTGAAGTTGGGCTTTTAGAAAATTTTCCGAAAATTAGGTTAACTTTTACGTGGGAAGAAATCTCAGAGAAGATGATTGATCAGAAATGAAGGGGTATTGTCTTCTTGCAAAAACAAAGAATCCCCGGCCGTTTGAGAGAAGAGAAAGTAATGTGTTCCCAAAATCGTAACATTGTGGGGTGAAGTGGCAGCTAGACTGACGGAAAACTTTTCAATCAAAAATAACCGTCCCGCTGCATCTGTCTGTCTGCCGAGAAGGCGAGGCACAAAGCAAAACTCGGAGGAGAGGGGGTCAAAAGGTGCCGAAGTCGAAGGGGACAAATCTCAAGGTCATATAACAAAAACACTACTCGTAAAAACATCACGTCGGCTTTTTGTATCTGAAAAATAATTTTTGTGTTTGGAAAGAAATCTTGCTTACTTGTTTCTCTTATGCGCTGAATGAATCTGTGAATCAAAAACTAGCACTGGGATCCTGTTGCTAACGATAAATAACGGTAATTATGCCTATGTCACTCGGGCCCTGGACTAGCGTTTAAAAATCCTTTTAAAGAATTGCCGGAGGCTCTGGCTGCTCCTTCAGGGTAGGAAGCATACGAGATGTTGCAGCTTGAAGACCTTCTTAGTGAGGGATTGGAAAAGAGATTCAATTTTGAGTGAAAGCTTGGAAGAAGAAGAGGAACAGTGTTTTTCAGAACAGAAGATCAAAAACGATAAGATTGATTCATTGATGAAAAATTCAAGGAACACAACATTGTCTGATTACATGAAAAGCTCAATATATCTGATCACATCTCTGGTCCTATCTATTCTCAAACGACACTGATCCTTCCGTTTAACAATTTTTTTCAAATACTCATAGAGTTTTCTGAAGTTGATACTCTCAAATAGCTCTGATGACAGATCCATATCGTCCAGAAACACCGACAACACTGTTGCACACATCTGCTCAAAGATGAAATCGCCTTTGCCGAGCAGAATAATTTGCATTGAAAGTGCACAGATTGTATTGATGTTTGGGTGACGAGCAACGAATATCAGTCGTTCAATTCTAGGGAATATCTTTTTGAAGATATCATTCTCTGGAGGAGTTTTAATTCTCAAATGGTATTTCAGAATTTTCAGGAGTACGTTGAGAATTTTGTCGGCATTGGCTTCTTGATTATCCTCTATGATTTTTCTGAAAATTTGAAATATTCTAGGGGGTGTAGCGCAGCCTCTGCAAATAAACTGCAACAGTAACGGTTAACCGTAAAGCAGCAGTTCAACATAGCATTAACACAGCAATCGCGCTCTAATACAACTTTTCCACTTACCCAGCAATGAAGTCAAGGCAGTGAATTGTGCTCTCTGACATTTCCTGATCAAATTTGAAAGACTCAAACAACATTTCCATTTTATCTACACAAACGGCTAACTCTTCCGGTTCACTAAGCCGTCGTCCTTCTACATAGTGATAAATTTCCCAGAATCTCATAATAGCGTCTCTGATTTGTTTTTGGTCCCCGTTGATTCGAAAGTATGCAATCGATTCCATAATTGTTGTTGCCTTGGTACTGGTGAATACTTTGATGGATGGTGGTGCAGAGCTTCCGTTGATTTTAGTATCTGAAAATGTTAACTATACATTGAAGATATCAAAGCGAGTGCTTACTAATCGCCACCACAACTTCCAATTTTGGAAGTTTCGGAAGTATTTTTTCCAGAAACCCATCGTCCGCTTTTTCCCATCTGATCTCCAAATGTGTTAATTTTGGGAATCGCTTTGCGAAGTAAAAGTCGTAATCCCAATCAGCATGCCTGAAATTCAAACTTATTTTTTCATAACGAGGGCGGAACTCAAAAAATAATTTCTCTGAATATTTCACAATAGGTACCCTTGTTGGGTTTGAAACTACTTGTATAGAACAGCTAGAAAAGTATGCATGATCCAATTAAACGCTTTTTATCGGTTGCGAAATGTCGCGGAGCACGAATTTCAAAGGCTGCCGGCTATTTTTCGAAATCGCCCCATGTAATCGCCGACAATATGTCATATTGAGCGCGTATGAACCATGCGCTCTGCAGATATGCAGTAGCTCAACTATATGGGGATTACCATATACATATCAGGTAAACACAACAGATGCTTAGACGCTCCATAGGTAATTTTGTCTACCACCTTGAAAAAGCTAGGACATGACGATCACGTAGCGGACGGCATCATCAATGGAGGGCATAGTCACATGCTATATGAGGCTACAGCTACTTGCCAAGAATCTTCAAACAACTTACCGGTTCTCAGAAAAACTAAACTTTTTCAGATTCTTCAATCTGAAAAGCTCTTCCAAATCTTTTTTCTTTGAAAATTTTGATTTATCGATGACCAGATTGGTGAGATTTTTCAATTTTGAAATACCATTCAAATTTTTGAGTTGATAATGACCGATCCGGAGAGTATGGAGATTAGGAAGATTTTTGCAGGAAATTGCAAATTCCTCACTAGAAAACTCTCTGTGACTGATATTCAAAACTTCTAGCTTCGGGAACATGAGAGACACCTGGAATATGTTTTTCATCTGATGCAAAATTGCCTGGTTGTAGCTTTGAAGGAGGGAGGGGGAACTCAAAAAAATGTTCTCTGAAATAGCAAATATAGGCACCTCTGGTGGGTTTGAACCCGCAATCGACTGCGCTATGCGGCCGGGAAAGCGCGCCGACCCTCCTTCTTTTCTAAGACTGCGCCCCTTTTTTTCCCTTAAGATTCCCCCACGCATGAGAGCTCCCATCCATTTAACCAGCTATTCAAGCGTTCCAGTCATAAATGGGAAGCTAATTTAAAAATAAGAGAAAACGTACCGCTTCCAACCAGTTGTCTCCAAAGGTTATCCCCAAAGTCTCTGTTCCCGAAATGTCCAGTTCACGCAACTCTCTTTTCGTCTCCTCGCTCAAAATATCTCCCAGGAAATAAGCAATGAAAAGGTACTTTGGCATTAGAAGGAGCTGAAAATGGAATTTTTTGAAAATGGATTATCCGTGTTACTCAATCTCACCGGCTCATCATCATCATCATCTGATAGCTCTGGACTTGGTACGTGTCCACGTGCGGGCCTACAAGCAAGCCGTTTTCCTCTCTGTGCCGGGCCAAAAACTGTGATAATATACTTGGAAAGTGCACAGAATTTTCTGATTTTTAGATCTGTCAGCTTCAGTTTTCGAATCTCAGAGAACGTAGCTTGTTGGCAGTATTCCAGATTCAATTCCAGTTTTGTTGGCTTGAACTCTTTTATCAATGCTTTGGCATGGTCATCGTAGCAGTAGCCACGGGATCTCATAACAGCTTCAAAGATTTGATCAGTAAGTATCGAATCGGCTGGGATTACATTGGTTTGAAGAAGACCTGAAACAAACTTTTAATGAAAAAAAAAGAATTCAAAACTCACCAGTTTTATAGCAATTGACAACCTTTTCGAAGGCCAAATCGAAGAGGTTAGGGGGACCAGCCATTCTAAGAGACGTCAGGATCGATGAAAATTGGAAAGGAAGACAGTGAGTGCAACCAGACCAAATGAATAGAATGATGGAATACGTCCGACGACTGACCAGTAGAGTGAAATAAGAGAGCACGAGAGCACAGACAGTTAGAGATTTACGATCGTGGTGAGACCTCTATGGACACCTGGTTGGTGTACAGTAGATAGAGGGGATTTATTGGAGGTTTAAAGAAAATTCTAGAAGGTTCTAGAGGAGTGACAAGAGAGATCTTAGATAAGAAGATGTTGATCGGTTTTTCTCCAGAACCAAAAAATAGTCGTTGAGGTGTTGAAACCAAACCTTTTTTGTTCTGATCTTCCAAAATCAGTTTCGTTTGTGATCTGCTAGCGTTTTATCTCCATTCAAAATTTTTCTCATAATTTTAAGTTTTCAAGCTAGTTTTTGGAGTACATACATTAGAATTCAAACTATTGTAACACTTAAAAAAAAAGAAAATTTAGCTACAAAGAACCACTATTTTCTCGAGAGTTGCAAAGGAGAACAGAAAACGGCGTTCAGTAGGCTATGAAATTTTATCACAAAAATATTAAAAATGGATATACAAGAAAATTATCAATCCCACACCTTTTTCATTTGTTTTATATGATCTTCCTGGGTCTGCTTAGTATTCGTAAACTTCTTGATAATCATCACTCGACTGAAATGCGATGATCGAATACGGTAGACCAGAAGCACTGGGAATAGAGCTGCAGTGAACGGAATGGTCTGAAAATTGCTTATGCGCGCTCTACCGCACAATAAGAGACTTACATATAACCAGACAACCCAAAAGTAGTATTGCTCATAGGTGAAGTTTTCTCGGAACGTTTTCAACATAAATATTCCAAATGAGTAGATAAACATGAAGATGAATTGGATGAATGCTAGGAAGCAGATTGTGCTCGTGGAGTCCAAAACTTCACGTTTACGGAAACGAGGACCGACGACGAAGGGGGTCCTGCAAATTTCATTCTGATCACTCCTCGTTCTCTGTAGTCTCATATCGTCTGAACCCTTGTCTGCTTTGACCCCTAGCCTTTGATCAATTTTGTGCGGGTTTCCAGTGTTAGTCAACCGGAAGGAAGAATTATAAAAGGTTTCGAAATACTTCAGTTCCAAATTATGGTTACGTCATGCGGTAAAGGAGGAAAGGTGTCTGGGAATCTTTCTAGAAATTGGGTGGGTAGTCAGAACTAGAGATCAATTCGAGAAATCAGGTGCTGTTGGGATATGGTCTGAGACCCTGGGAGTTTATAGAATTGTTGAAAAGGGGCGGCTAAAATTTGAGGTATTTTTTGAAAAATTAAGATTCCAGTAGGCGTTCTATGTTCTGATGCAGAGTTTACTCAAAACTCTGAATCAGCTCAATCGAGGTCAACACTGGTCACATCCGCACAATTGAATTGAGGGAATTAGTAGAACCTTTGGTGAGCCCTATTCTAGCAGAGTGCTCCACAGAGTTCAAAATATTTTTTTTTGAAAACAGGCATTATCCTGATGAAAATCTCTTTTGATCTAAGAAAGCCAGGTCAAAATCGGGCCAAAACTGACAGAGCTCAGCTCGGAGCCGGACAGACATAGCGACATAAGGAATGAAAACGCATGATGGGACAGAACAAAATGGGCTACTGAAGGTTTTTCTTCGAAAATTGAAAACTGAAGAATTTGATCTACTGAACTACTAACTATCATGTTTGCGAGTTTCAAGGTCAAACCCCATATGTTTACTACCCCATCCCTACCCTCAAAAGTTCACAAAATCTTCAAAAACTCACGAATACTCAAACTTCTGATTGTACTTCCACATGAAAACCGAAATCAGCAAATTGAACAACGACAAGAAAGTACAAATACTGAAGAATGTAGCCGATCTCTCTTGACTTTGTCTTGGAAATGAATTGCATGACAACAGATAATTCTTCAAGGTGTCATCCCAAACAATTATTCTCCCAGTGGATCCACTCAGCACAAGAACCATCAAACAAATCAAAGATCCAATCAGCAAGCTCTTCATCCTTCCGTACTCTTTCATGAACGTGGCACATGCTCTTTCCACGAGTAATCCCGTCTGTCCATAGATCATTCCACTGACTCCGGCCACCAAAACTTGTAAGAAAAGTACACAATCGGATTCCACGTGGAGAGGGATACAAGGGTCATTTAACCGGAAAAATGCCATGTATAACCTTTCAAATGCAGCGTATCCATAGAAAAGTTGATGTAGATTTGCAGAAAATATATTTTGAAATAATAAAAGTTTCGTGGAAAATTGAAAAATTGACTTGCGATGAACAATTTTAATCGCAAAATATGAGGATATGAAGGTGACAATAATGGAAATTAGGTACACAACTTGGGAAACTTGAAAATTCAAACTTCCCAATCTAGCGATCTCATACTTATGAGCACACACCTGGGACGACATTTTCTTCATAATGAAGAATTTTGAAGAAAAAGATTCTTTCTGCTAGGGGGTGTACCTAGACATGTCCAGTCAACCGTACGTTATATCATCAAAAATCGGAAAGAGAATACTCTAGAAGAGAAAACAGGGAAGATGTGCAAGAATTGAAAGTTAAGACATCAAAGGTTATGAATCGGCCAGCACACGGTTGTTTTTAGATTCTGATGTTGAGGGTGGAAGCAAAATTTGGAGATGTCACGAGGGTGATTTCTTGGCATATTCAGAAGCACAATTTCAAATTTCCTAGGGTCCCGATGAAACCAGCGGATAGTCTGAACCGTCCAGTCCGGTGAGGGCCTGGTTGAATGTGAACGGTACCTAAAAGACGCAGCCCTCACCACGGAAAACATTTACTGTATGAATTTGCTTTTCGGAATGGTGAAAAGATAAATTTCTTGAACATGAAAATCGGAAAATCTTCTATTATTCCACTCCAAAATGTCGCGTTTTTCCACAAATGTTCCTACGGTAAAGTAATATCGTGCTGAAATCGAAAGGTCTCGCTGTGAGACCTTTCGAGTCTTAAACTTTCTTGTTGTGAGACCTTTCGAGTGAAAAGTGATTCCGCCTTTAAAGATCATCCTGACGAGAACCGTTTTTTTCAAGATTTTGATTGGTCAGTTTCATCTCCATTATTAGATAGTTGCTCCGTGAGCATTGAAAAACTATAACTGGAATTGTAGTGGAAAGCCACAATTCCACAATGAGCCTCAGACTCGGATATCATTATGAAGATCAAATTATATTTGTATATTCGATTTCAGTATCATTTACACAAATGGATACCTGCTCTGTGAGCATCGGACAACCAACGACTACAACTGGAATCGTAGAATAAAGCCGCAATCCCACAATGAGCTTGAGACCCCGATATCATTACGTTGATCAAGTTTTGTTTAATTGTTTAAGTGTTGTTTAAGTGTTTAAGTGCTGTTTAATTGTTTAAGTGCTCAAAACAATTTTATTTTTAAAAATTGAACTCGTAAGATAAACTTTCATTCTCCCCAAGTCTGTTTCATCTGCTTGATATGATCATCTTGAGTTGGCTTTGATTCCGCGAAACTTTTGATAATGAGGACTCGATTGGCACGTGTAGTTCGAATACGGTAGATGAGGAGTAATGGGAACATCATTGCAATGAAGGGGACTGACTGAAAGCTATCATTGTGGGCCAGACCTCCAGGAGAAAAACTTACAAAAACCCAAATAGTCCAAGAGCTAAAGTTTGCTATAGACATGTACGTTTTGATGCATATTATAATCATGACACCTCCACAATAGAAAAACATTAGGATGAATTGAGAGAGTGCCAAGAAGCAGACAGTTTCAGTTGATTCGATTGCTTCACGCTTTCGGAATCGGGCGCCAACTTTGAAGCGGGTTCTGGAATAGAAGAGAAATGAAATTCAAAAACGGAGGCCGCGACGCAACCGCAGCGCGCTCGACGAAATTGAGTTCCCGGAAAATCTACAAACTGTATTTAGTGTTGTCAGGCGCGTTGCGGGTGCGTAGCGACGGTGCTTCACGTTCGCAGTTCGCTTTGTAGCTAAGCTACTTTTAGTTTTAGGCATGTCTATATTCAGTATTGACAGGTGCGTTGCGGTTGCGTAGCAGTTCAAATCGATGGCCTAGGATTTAATGGCCTAACTTCCCACGATATATTCTTGACCATTCTCCCCCAACAAAAACTTACGCATACTCCTCCTTCTTGTTATACTGCATTATCGACACAGTGGTCACCAAATTGAATAGCGTGACCACATTACAAGTGATAAAGAATGGATATGTCTTATGGAAACTGGTCTTTGGAAACGAGACACAGCTGAATGAATAACCAGTTAACGGGTCATCAGATAGAAGGAATGGTCCTGTGCAGGCACTTAGAGCAAGCACGAATAATGAAATTATGAAGGAGATGATGAGGCTTTTGTTCTTCTCGAAGGTTCTAAAATATATTAATTCAGGAAACCTTCCATAGAAAGTCACTTACTTTAGGAACGTGGCACATGCTCTCTCCACGACCAACCCCGTCTGACAGAGGAACATTCCAGTGACTTCCGCAAATATAAATGAGAAATAAGGAGCACAATCTATATCTCTTTGAAGTATTTTACATGGTTCATGAATCATGTAAAAGTGCTTATAGAGTAGTTGAAATGCCTCGATTCCATAGGAAATTTGATGGATGTTAGCATAGAATAAGTTCAAGAATATAAGACATTTCGTGGATTTTTGGAAGATTGTCTTCCTCCAGACCATTTCTATCGCGGAGAATGACGATATAAAAGTGACAAGGCCAGCGGTAAGATATACAAATTGACAGATTACCAGGTGCCAACTGGAGAGTTTTTCTAGATCTGCAGTGGAAGCGCAGGAGGCGTTCATTTTAGAATTTCAGACAGAGAAGGAATCTGGAAAAAATATGCTAGAATTGAAGGAAACTATGGTAAAGTCACGTTAGAGGCAGCACTTGCATAAAAACAAGAAGTTTAGTAAGAAAAGGGTAACTGATATCACTAGATGAGCAATAATAGACAGATTACCAAAACATTGAAGTGGAAGATAGGTATAATCTGCATGTTTTTACATTAAAAGTGTTCAATAGTTCAAAGAAGACATGATAAGTTTAGCAGACTACTGAACAATTTTAGGGTGACTCATGATTTCTGACATCCGGTTTAATCTGATGATTCTTCATGGGTTTCAAGATATGAACTACTATCTTGTCAGTTAGGTGGTTTACCGAAAGTTTTTACAAAAACTGAGGAAGCGTCCAAAGCTACTATTTTCGTTCAGAGTTGACCCAAAGGAAATCGATCCAGTGACTGATTGAAATTTTTTCGAAATTTCGAAGAGCTGGGCGTTTTTTGAATTCTATGATTTTCTGAAATCTAGCAGGCTTGCAATCAAAAATCCACAATCAAAAGCCATATTTTTCGAGAAAACTGAAAAATAACAGGTTTTCTAGACTATAAAATGACTTCCTAGAAAACGTTCTGGTAGACAAATTGCATCATGCTGAATCAGAATTTGTTGGGAAAAATGAGTTTTGACAGAATTTGAGAAAAAAATTCCGGAACATTCAGACCTTTAACTAAAAAATCTAAAGTTTTTAACAAACAACTAGTACGTTACTTCAAATGTCATTTTTTTTACAAATTTTCAACCCAATTTCATGTTAGTTTCCTTGAACATGTCATAATGAAGTTGACTCAAACCCAACAAAACGGGAACATCACCACACTTCTGAACAGAAAATGGAACACAAGTGGAATAGTAATAATGCGATGAAAACTAAATGAATGAATAGAATTATGGTCTGTGTCTAACCAGAAATCTTGTAGGAAATTCCCATTGGAAGCTAAACTTCATGACGGTTCTATGAATTGTTTCTATACGGAAAAAGAAGTTTATACATTGGAAAAATTAATTTTTGTTATAATAATAATGGTATTCCTAGGGAATATACGAAATATGTGTTTTTGAGAATTTTTTACAGCAACTTCCAGTGGAAACTTCTTGAAAAAATCAATAGTAACCCAGTTTTGTCTAAAAATTTAGAAAAAGTTTTTGATTTCAAAAATCCAGGATTCTAGAAATATCCACGAAACGAAAATCCGTAGATCAAAAGAAAAAACGAAGTGACGATGACGCAGAACAAAGAGAAAGAGAACGGAACAACAACACACATTTTCTCACATTTTCTGATTTTATCAAATTAGAATCTCTTATTTCTTTTTCACACTAAAAATCAGAACACTTTATATGATTCATTGCGGTATTTAGCCAGATGGAGAGACGCAGACAGATAGAGTCTCTTGCTGTCTGCGTCTCCTTTTCTATTAAAATTCAAATTTCAAATGAAATCTTCATTTCCACATGCTTTTAATCTGATTAATGTGCTCTTCTTGGGTGAGTTTCTTATTGGATATTCCTATGATTTTCTGAGAACGTTTGGCACGTGTTGATCGTATCCGGTACATGAGGAGCAGTGGGAATAGCATGGCGATGAAAGGGACTGTCTGGAAAACAAGGAATATTATTTTTCACTAGAGTAGTCGAGAAAATGAACATGTAACTACATTAATCTATCATACATTCTGATGTGATGTGAAAGTACAGTACCTCCAAGCTAGATGAAATCTATTATCTGAGCCAAACTACAGTAACCCTCAAAAGTAGAAAATTTGATACTACAGTAATTACCATACTTGCAACGGGCCGGCCCGGGGCCGGCCCGCGGGTCGATGACATCACTGCTATTTTTTCAAAATTTTTTTGGAGTATTTTTTTTTGGTTGAAAAACATACTTTTCTTATAGTTTTGGAGTGAAAATGAACTTATCACAAAAAAAGAATAGTTTATAGTGAAAAGGCGAAAATTATGTAAAAATTTCGGAAAAAATCACAAAAATTCCGTGTGCCCGCCAAGGCGGGCCGGCCCGGGCCGGGCCGAAATTTTATTTTTGTCGGCCCGGCCCGTAATTTTGCAAGTATGGTAATTACATGTAGGTAAAATTACAGTAACCACCTCCAGTAATGTGATACATTCTATCCCATAATCATAAGAAAAGAACTCACATAAAACCAGACGACCCAGAAAAAATAGGTTCCCGGTTCAATATAACTCCTTATTGTTTTCATAAACGACACTCCAAAAGAGTAAATAAACATGAAAATAAATTGAGTGAACGTCAAAAAACAAATAGTTCCAGTTGATTCGATCACTTCCCGTTTGTGGAATCGAGCCGAGATCTTGAAACGAATTCTGAACCTTTTTTTTTTCTTTTTTTCAATTTGATCTTACTTCAAACTTACTGATACTCTAGTTTCTTGTTGTACCTTTTCAAAATGATAGAAATCACCAAATTGAATACAGTAACCGCGGTGCACACAAAAAAATACTTGGTAGACCGCCAACTAGTCTGTTTTGGAAACACGAAACAAGCTAAAACTGCACCGGATAATGAGTCATCCCAATAGACGATTCGACCTGTTTGAGAGCTCACAATGAATATGAAAATGGCGATGGAGGAGCCGATGATAAGAGATTTTTTGGATTCATAGTTATGGAGGAATGTGGCAAAGGTGCGTTCGAGAATCATGCCAGTTTGGCAGAGAATCATTCCACTGGCAGCTCCCAGAAGGGCTTTGAGGTATGAAGCACAGTTGGATTCGAGTTGGAGGAGTTCACAGGGATGGTCTTGCTGAAAATGTGACGGTGAATGAAGAATTTTGCTACAATCTGTAAGATAATTCAGATTTTCAA
>GL380254.1:38443-81592 GCA_000143925.2 Caenorhabditis brenneri | reverse complement strand
TTCCCCAATTTTTTTCAGTAATTTTTCTTCCCATACCCGATCAAAATTTTCACTGTTTCATTTTTTGTTGGAACTGAACAATTTAGTTGTTCAAGTACTAAACCGTAATTAGTTCGATCTGGCCGTTTCTAAGTTTCTGAGCAAACATTTTTTACTGTTTCAAAGTTTTTCCGGAATCGAATGTTTCGCAGTTTCAGTAGTAGGGGAACGTTTTCTACATGAGAATTATAAGCTCCAAAATTTCAAAATAAAAAGAAATTGATCTGAAACACCTAAGAATTGTCCACTAGTATTCCCCAGGTTTTGTTCACTGTTTTTCATTTTTTGTAATAGCAAATTTTTATTGGGAATCTGTCAATGACTATTTGATAGTATTGCAAAAAAAGGATTTATTTGATAGAAACTAATACGAGCAGAATGAAATTTTAATGTTTCAACAATTCTCTGAAAAATTTTGAAACAGTAAAATTAAAAGTTCCAACTCTTTTCTTGCACTAATTATCTGAAAAAAATATTTGGTGGAGGTTTTGATATGTGAATGTCAAAATATTTTCTAATTTTTTAGACCAATTTCCGAAAAGCGGTTTGATTGACATAGAACATTGCCCCAAATTTTTTTTAAATGTTCTTAAAATGTTCTTCAAACTTTACCTAAGCGTTTACCCCTAGTTAACGTTTTTTGAAATTTGTATTGATTGAAAAAAATTTCGTTTTACTTTCCCAAAATTTTTGTGAAACAGAAAATTTGTGAAGATCAAGTGATAACCAGTCTTTAATAACTCTGAATAGGGTTGTAGTTTTTTGATTCCACTGGAGTAATAGATTTTCCACTTTTTCGAAAAATTTATGAAGTATTCAGTAAAAAATAACAGGCTTGCTGTAACAGAAACCATAATACATCGTGAAGTTTTTTACTGTTGCATTTTATTTAGAGTGGTAGAAAAAAACGGACCATTAATATGTTTCCGTTTCAAAAATTGTGAACATTTTTTTGAAACTGTAAAAAAATGATATGATCCGATTTCCCGTTTGTAAGTTCTACTCGAACTGGAATTCTGTTAGCTGACTACTGAAAGGTGTACTAAGGTTTTTTAATATTCTTTACTGTTTCAATTTTTGTTACGGAATATTTTTTTTGAAGTTTCTGGCAATTTTTCTTGTGCCAGGCTGTGAATATGCTGATTTAGTGAATAGAAACTAATACTGACAGAAGAGAAGTTTCACTTTCGAAAATTCTCCTATTCGACTCAACAACTCACTAATCTTAGACAAATATTTACCGTTCCAATTTTTTTGTGAAACGGAAAATTTGTGAACATCAAGTGATATTATTTTTCCAATCATTTGTGTTGACAAGAGAAATGGGCTGAGCTTGAAACGCCTCTTTCTGTGCATACACCGTGCGGGATAAAATTGTAAAACATAATAGTTACTCAATAGTTTTTCACTGTTCTGAATATTGTCTGAGAAATCTTGAAAAAGTGAAAAAGTTGTTCCTGTGACGAAAACTACGAATCATCTTGAAGTTTTAAACTGTTGCAAATATTATTTTCAATCTGAGTGGAATACAAATTGTTGAGAGAATCAATTTTTTCCCGTTTCAAAAATTCTACAGGAAGTTTTCGAAACAGAAATAAATTTGATCGGAGATTCTTTTTCGAAACTGGTTTTGGTTGAACGGAATTTTTACTGTTTTTTGAAATATTCAAAGAAAATTTGAAAACATTAAAACAAATTGTTTTTGTTGTACTGGCACTGCCTGATATTTCCTTGAAAAATAGAGAAAATCAGGTAGTAAAATGCCGATTTTAGCTTCTTTTTTTACAATTCTTTTTTACGATTACAGGTTCGAAAATCTCAAAAAGCGGTTTTTTGCTAACCAAAAACTGATTTTCAGACCTAACAATCTCAGATTTCCCCAATTTTTTTCAGTAATTTTTCTTCCCATACCCGATCAAAATTTTCACTGTTTCAAAACGTTTTCCGATGAAGTTTGTAACAGAAAAAAAAATACTTTTCAATGCATCTAATTCAATTTTTTCTCCAAATTTATCAGTTTTTTTTTCCAGAAAAATGTAGAATTCTCTCTTAAAAACTTCCAAAAACACCAATTTTTTTGCAAAAGCTCTATTTCTAGAGCCAAAAAATTCCCTATTTTCCCATTAATTTTTGCGCAAGTTGGACCGAAATTTTTACCGTTTCAAAAATTTTTTTTAACTGTAAATTTTGAAACAGTGAACAATAACTTCCTAATTTTCTTTAAAAAAAAACCTTCTCCTTCAACCTGAAAATCTCATTTTTCGCTTATTTTCTTCAGAAAAATTTTGAATTTTCTCGTAAAAAATTTTTTTTGTTCAAAATATCCATTTTTACACCCAAAAATCCTAAATCTCCCATTTTTTCAATTAATTTTTTCAGTTGCAACACCCTCCTTGGCAAACTCGATCGCCTCATGAAATCCCTCAAGGAGGATGCCAACCACCTGGAAGAATCGGGATTTGAGCCCGGCGACGAGGACGAATGCTCCACTGGCGACGAGATTCTGATAAAACGACGGGATTCGGTGGTGAATCGAGCGAATAGTCTTAAAAAAGCCCTTCGAGAGGTGATTTCGATGGCTGAGAAGGGTATCGATCAACACTATCGGGACACGAATACGGCGTGTACGAGGAGAGAACGATTCAGGAAGAAGAGGAGTAAAACAACACCAAGTGTGTTGAGGGTGAGTGGATATTGGGGGAAAAATGACGAATTTTGGGCCAAAATCGGTAAAAAATGGCTTGAACGAGCCTGAAAAGCCTAAAAATAGCCTGAAGTAGCTTGGAAATATCCCGAAAGAGCTTTAAAACAGGCCAAAAATCGGTCCCGAATAGCCAGAAAACAGTCTAGAAATGGCCTTAAAGTGGCTTTGAGTTTGCCTAGAGATGGCCTGAAAAAATGATTTATGCTTGAAATACCCAAAAAAATGGGTAAATGCTCAACTGCTATATTTAGCTCTTCTTCTATGGATCAACTGCTATTTTCGCCACTTTTGATGCCTCAACTGCTATGGCTATAAAAGTTGATCCATATCAGAAGAGCCAAATATAGCAGTTTAGACACTATCAGTTGCAACATAGAAGGTGATCACCCCCGATAGCAGTTGAGAAATAGCAGTAGAGATAAAAAGCAGTTTTGTTGAATTTAACGAATTAACGAAGTTCCGGAATTTGTTGATACTAAAGAAGTTCCATTTTTGAACAACTTTAATGAACTTTCTTTGAAACAGTGAAAAAAAAAGCACTGATTTGAAAAAAAAAATTGCTCGATAAAATTCTGATAGAGAGTTGAACGATTTTTTGTCTGTTTCAAAAAAAACTTACATTGCTCGGTTTTTGACAACTTTTAATTGATCAAAGTCATTGAGTTCACTAACATCAGTTTTCAGTACTTCAAAATTTCGAAAATCAGATTCGCAAACTGTAAGCGAATCTTAAGTTTCACCATTCTAAACTAATTTTCCAGAAGAATAGATAAAGATATTAATGTACTTGCGGAAAGGTACGCTCACTAATATGTATAGTCGCTCTTCGTTTGAAGAAATAACAAAGTTCTAGTTCCAGGTATTCAGTAGAAATCTTTTGAAACAGAAAAAAACATTACTGTTGCAAAAAAGTTTTCCCAACAAGTTTTTTTTTCTTAAATTTCAGTGACAGGAATCCAGATGAATTGCAGAGTACATTTTTTTAGAGAAGTGTTAAAGCCACTTTTTTTTCGAAAAAAACAGGAAAATGGAAATTTTCGTCTTTTCAACAAACTCTGATCGGTATTTGACGGGTCCCTGTTTTGTTGCAACTTTTTTCGAAACAGTAAAAAAAATCTCAGAAACAAAATTCTGTTTCATTAAAAATTGAACAAAAAAAATTTATAAGGAAAATTCAATAATAGCTAATTTTAGCAATTGAGAAAAACACACGAAATCAGTAAAACCTGTCGAATTCAATCGATTTTCCAGAAAATTCGAGCAAAAATAGAATAGAAGCAAAAAAAGCCTACTGTTTCAAAAAAAAATCTGTCGTTGAAAACTTTTTCGAGACTTCGATTGGATAGGATATTCCAAGTCTAACAGAATTTCAATTTTGATAGTTAAAAAAAGTTGACTTCTAGGTTTTGATGAAAGAAATACGCCAAAAACGGAAGTTCAGTTTCAGAAATCCAATTGTAAGCTTTAAAAAATGACAAAATAGTTGAAGCTGTGAAATATTACTGTTTCACACAAAGTAAATTTACCGGAATTCGTACTCACAAATCTGATAGTTGGCTATTCCTATATACATCAGAAATTCAATTTTTACTTTCTCAAAAATAATTTATTTTCGAAAAAGCGTATCAACGACTTCTAGACGAAAACTTGGGAACCGAAGCTTTTTGAAACGGTAAAAAAATTACTGTTTCAAAAAAAATAATTGCTCGAGATTTTTTTTTGAGGCTTTGATTTTTTTTGTTCGGTAAGTTCGACTTCATAACATCATTATTTTTTTTTGAACTTTGCAACAAAATGAGGCGAATGCCTACGTATCGCTGAGTCGCCACGCAGTTGGCATGCGACCTTACAGTAAGACAGAGCTCGCGAATGAAACCTTTCGAAAACACGTTCAAAAAAATTCACCGTGCAAAAATCAATGAAATAAACGATCTGAAATTTTCCAAAAAAATTTTGAAACAATAAAAATAAATTACTGTTTCAAATTTTTTTTTATGAAGCTTTTCCCAAGTTTGGGTGATTATAAGTAGGAAATCATTAATTTAATAACAGCAAATGTTTCAACAGAAAAAAAATTGTTAATTAATAGAAAAATCACGGTTTCACAAAAAGTCATTCTGGAATTTTTTTTCAAATTTCATTGATGATAAAATAGAGAGAGCACGGTGAATTTCATGAATTTTCTCAAAAGGACTTCAAAATATCATGGAAATTCACACTTAAAAAACTAAAACTACTGTTTTTATGCTCAATAGATCCTTGGAGCACAAAATTTAGGGAAATTTTTTCGATTTTTTATGATTCGCGGTGATCTTCCGGGCCGGGCCTTGGAAATCGGTGGGAAGGCCCGGCCCCACATCACAAGTATGGAAAAATTTCTGTTTCACGAAAAAATAATTCTGAATTTTTTTTCCAATTCCATTTAAGATACAATAGCGAAAATGGTAAATTTCATGAATTTTCTCAAAAGGACCGATTACTGTTTCAAAAAAAAAAGTTTTAAATAATTTATTTTTCAAATTTCGATGACGAACCATGATTTTTTCCAGATCTCCCACTCGAACCTGTCCAGCTCCTCCGCTTGCTCTCCACCGTGCTCACCAGCCGAAGAAGAAGAGGGCGGAGCCAACGAGAATCAGGAGAACAAGGAGTTCAGAAGTGCCTCCTGCAAGGCCACCTTCGACATTTCTCACTCACAATCCAGCTCCTCCGCAGTCCTCTCCGCCCTCTTCAATTCTCAATCCGCACGGAATTTCGAGGAGCTGGAGAACCTCGAAAAACCTTCCATTGGTACAGTACACCCACCTACCCCCGGTGCCACCCGGGAGCCATCCACCGCCTATGAGGAGGAGGATAGTTGTGGAGGATCCGAATCCAGAAGACCGTCTGAAGAGATTAGGAGTACTGTAGTAGAGAATACCCCGGACCGCCCTAGGATTTACTCGGATACCACGTTGAATAAGAAGGATTCGGATGGTGGAGGTGGTGGAGGAGGGAAGACGTCGAAAAGTCATAGCTTGCACCCGATTAGTGGAGCAGGACCCGAGAAAATGAAGCAGAGTCACTCGGATAGCAGTTTGTATGGGGAATATGGTAAGAATTGAAAAAAAGATTTACTGTTTCAAAATTTTTTGTTTGCAAAAAATGTTTTTCATTGAAGTAATTTGTTGGCAATCAATTCCAGCATTTTCTGAGTTTTTTTGAAAGAGTAAATTATTTTTTTAAAAAGTGTTTGGAAAAAATTTTAAATTCAAGTAATTAAAGCGGTGAAAACAGTGAATCTTAAAAATCACTTTTCTTTACTGCTTTTAAATTTTAGAATTTTTTTTTGAAATAGTAAAATTTATACGCAAATACTCAACTGCTATGGTGGTGATGAACTGCTATATTTGGCTCTTCTGCTTTGGATCAACTGCTATAACCATATCAGTTGAGACATTAAAAGTGGCGAAAATAGCAGTTGATCCATACCAGAAGAGCGATATATAGCAGTTGAGACACTATCAGTTACGGCATAGCAGTTCATCACCCTCATAGCAGTTGAGATATAGCTGTTGAGTATTTGCCTAAAAATTTTACTGTTTCACATTTTTTCAAAAATTTTGATCCGACATTTTTAGTGATTAGTTCTACCAAATTTACAAAAAGTTTTTACTTCTTCAATTTTTAGTACTGGATTTTTCCTCTGCCAAACTTTCGGTCTAGATAGATTAAAATAGTTTTACTGTTTCAAAAGTTTTCGGAAGTTTTTCTAAAACAATACTTTCCATTCGAACTCTGGAAGAAACAGGATTTTTTTTTGAAACAGTGGTTAGTTCTTTGAGTTTCATTTTGAAATAGTTTTTCTTTTAAAATTTTTGTGTACTGGATTTTTTCGTCTGCCAAACTTCTGGTCTAGATAGATCCAGTTAGCTTTTACTGTTTCAAAAATTTTGAAAAATTTTGGGTTTGGTGATTTTAGTGGTTACAATAACGCCAAATTTAACGCCATTACAAAAAAGATTTTGAAAATTTCATATTCAAAGTTCCTGCATACTTGGATCACCGACTGATGTTTCATTAAACTACAAAAAAAAATGCGAAGAAATTTGAAACAGTAAGAAATTATCAGAGAATTATGGCAGAAGAAAAAAATCATTAAAAAACTACTTTTTTTACTGTCTCAAAGAAGTCTTCATATGCCAAACAGATCGGCAATTTTTCTTTTTTTTAGTAAAAAAATTGTTTACTGTTATTGAATTTTCACTGAAGAAAAGCAAAATTTTTAAAATATTTGTTAGCAGGTATAGAACAATTGCTTCTTAGAACTGTAAAAATAATAACCCCGTTCCAAGTTTTTCTCTCCAAAAACTTATTGAAATTTACAGTTTCAAGGTTTTGAAAGATCTGTATTCAATCTAAACTTCTGTTCTGTGTAAATTTGTAAACTGAATTTTCGAAAAACAGTAAAAAAAGTCTTTACCATACATGTCCACACTTGGGCCCGGTCCGGCTGTGGGCCGGGCCGAGAGAAATTTTTCAGGGCCCAGCCCGGCCCTGTGCACCCGGTGTCAAAAATTTTTAATTTTTAGTGAGCATTTATGTTTTTCCTAACTGAAAAATTTACTTGTGTGTTGAAAGCTATCCCTGGACATGTATGATTTTTACTGTTTCAAATTTTTACAACTTGGTTTTTTGGAAGAGTGACATTTTGATATGATTTCTTCGTTTGTGTCAAAAAAAATTTTTTACGAAAATTTTTGATTAGATTCACTGAAATATTCGTGAGAATTTTTTTTTATTTTCAAAAAAAAAAGTGTTTTTTTAATTCATAAAAACTGTTATTCCTCAATTGTAATGAACTTTATTTAGTCCAATTTTTCCAGAACACCTCGAAGGATCCTCGTCGGGATGTACTGGAGTTGGTGCCTCCGGGAGCACTCTCTCCCCGGCCCGAGCCTCAGACTCGGCCACCTGGTCCCGGATAAAAGAGCGAAAAAGGACGGTGGGCAGTGACCTGGGACTGTCGAGTAGTTCACATCTGAGAAGGTGAGTTTGGGGGAAAATCAGATAAAAGTTTAAAAAAAATCTGAAAATTGCAGTTTTTATGTGGGATTTTGTGTTTTTTCAGTGTGTGTGTGTTTTTTTTTTAATTTTTTGCGAAAAAATTGTTTTTTCCCGAAAGCTTCGATTTTGGAATTTAAAAATCCCAAAGAAAAACCGACAAAAAACAATTAGACTCCGCCCACTTTGTTTGTATTTTTTTTTCGAAAAATTACTGTTTCCATGAAAAAATTACGAAGGAATATTTTTAAAAATTTTATTAGACAGTGTGGAGGATATACTTAACAATTTTAAGAAAAATATTAGAGAAAATATAGGCTCCGCCCATTTTGTCAAAATGAATTTTTGAGAATAGTTGATTTCTCTGGAAAATTCGGAAAATTCAGAACCCGCCCTCTGTCCACGGTGAAAATTAGAGAAAATTAAAATTTTTGGGCTCCGTCTTTTTTTTTCTTAATTGGCATATTTGACGGTCCTGTTTCTGGGGTTCGGGGCGGAGCTTTTGAAAATTCCAAAAAGTTCACCGAAGTCAGAACTCAAGCTCCGCCCCTGTGGTCGGCCTTTTTCAATTTTTAGGCTCCGCCCATTTTTTTTTGTTAAAATTGAAGAACAAAAAGTTCGCCGTTTCAAACATTCCGTGACAAAAGTTCTTTGCTACCTTCCGTATTGGAATGCGAGAAATCTGTAAATTTTAGGCTCCACCCACTTTTCCTTGGCAAACTCTTTCGGTCAAGAAAATTCTAGACTCCGCCCATTTTGTTCAATCAGAAAAAAAGGAAACTTTTTTTCTGTTTCAAAAGTTTTGAAAATTTTTTGAACCATAATTCACAATGATTGTTTTGTTGGTCTTCTGGATGTTTTGAAAAAATGGGCGGAGCCAAAATTTAAAAATTTACCGGAATTTCAAAAAACTCCACCTATCTGATTTTCCGAACGAAAAACAAGTAGTTTTTTCAAACAATTGCTCTCTGCGAATTACTTTGCAAAATTTCAAGAAAAGGGGCAGGTCTAAACAATTTTGTCTGAATTTCAACCCCGCCCATTTTTACAAAGAATAAAATATTTTAAATTCTGTGTCAAAAGCTGTGTAATAAGAGTCCAATCTCAGTATTTCTTCAACTAATAATGGAAAAAAATGGGCGGAGCCTAAGAAACTACTAAGAAACTCTTCGAATTTGGATGTCAACAGTAAATTTTAGCCCGCCCATTTTTTTGATTAAAAAAAATTCTTCCCTCACTTTGGAATTCGTTCCTGGGGAATTGATTGAATTTTGAAAATAGGCGGAGCCAAAAATCCAAAATTTGCCGGAATTTCGTAATACTTCATTCATTTGATTATGAAAGTTTCTAGGAATTTTCGCCTCTGTTCATCTTTTTTAATCAAAAAATTTGGAAAAATGTACTGTTTCAAAAATTTTGAAAACTGTTTTCAGCCATTTTTACAATGATTCCTTGATTATTTGATCAATTAAAAAAAATGGGCGGAGCCACGCATTCTAAATTTATCAGAATGTCATGAAACCCCGCCCATCTGGTCGAAAAAATTTGCTGCAAATCTAGGCTCCGCCCATTTTTTTTCCAAAATAAACAAAACAAATTACTGTTTCATTTTTTTCTGAAAGGAATACATGTAGTTTTCAAAACAATTCCAGTGTGCGACTTATTTCTTAACAAGTCCCAAAATTTAGACCCCGTCCTTTATTATTTTAGAGTGAAAAGAAAGTTTCCGCAAATCGGGAATTTTTTGCAATAGAACAGTTTTTTGAATCTAGTTTTTTTCTTGAAATAGACACCTACCGGCTAGGCATAACTACCACCGAAATATCATCGGTATTAGCCACCTGCTTCAAAAGATACTGTTATTTAAAAGAGTTCTCCACCAGTTTTCTTATTTTTTTTTCAATTAAAAATACTCACATGAGCATGTGTACTACACCTTCAAAAAATAATGAAATCTAGGAATTTTCGACTCCGTTAATTTTTTCAATCAGAAATTTTGGATAAATTTACGGTTTCAAAAATTTTGAAAGTTTTCCAACAAATACTTCACAATGCTTCTTTACAGTCTCTATGAACTATTTGAAAAATGGGCGGAGTCTAAAACCCAAAATCGTACGTTTGTAGAATCTCGTCAATTCGGAAAAATTTTAACTGTTTCAAAAATTCAGAAAAAATTGCTTCACGGTTACTTTTCAATGCTTCCTTGAAGTCGCTATGTATTTCTTAAAAATGAATGGAGCCAAAAATGGAAACTTACCGGAATTCCATAAAACTCCACCTATCTTATCAGAAAAGTTTGTGGAAAGTTTTGGCTCCACTAGTTTTCTGAATCAAAACATAGTTAGAAAAAAAAACTGTTTCAAAAAATTTTTTTCATACAAAAATTCTATTAAAAATTCGATGCAGCTCCGATAAACGCACGGACCTATCTTATCGGACCAATTTTGGCTCCGCCTATTTCTTTTAACCGAGAAGTTCTTGAAATTTACTGTTTCACAAATTCTCAAATCGACGGTTGTAGCAGTTTCCTAACACTGGCAATTTTCGGAGTCTGAGAATCTATCCGGAAATTTCTCATTTTTTGCATATCGCAGCTCCGCCCCTTCAGTGAAACTTCAAAAAAAATACTGTTTCAAAATTTTTCAAAAAAAAAATTACCCTATCTCTACAATAATTCCTTCAAGTCTAGGTGGATTTTTCAAAAGTGGGCGGAGCTAGAGTTTTTTCTTTTCTGGAAAATTATCCCGAAGTTTTACTGTTTCAAAATTTTCTAAAATCGAATTTCAACCAATTTTCCATAATTCAATCTTCCATAATTTCAATCTCACGGAATTTCATGAAACTCCAACCACCTGATCAAGAAAGTTTGTAGAAAATTTTGGCTCGACACGCTTGTTTAAATCTTTTTTAAAATTTAGAAAAAAAACTGTTTCAAAGAATCTGAAATAAACGGTTTCAGCCGTTTCCGAACAATGAAGCGTTCTTGGGCATTTCTTCAAGTCACGGTGAAGTTTTAAAAAGTGGGCGGAGCCTGAAAGTTTCCTTTTCTGGAAATTTTTCCCAACTTTTTGACGTTTCCAAGGTTTCTGAAATCGAATCATCTGATCAGAAAATTGTATAGGAAATTTTTCTGACTCCGGATTTTTTTTCTCAAAAAATTTCGAAAAAAAAATTCACTGTTTCAAATTTTTCCGTAAAAAAAGTTCTTTCATTATTTTGCAATCATAGTCCCTATCCTTTCGAAAAATGGGCGGAGTCGAAATTCACCAAAAGCTATACAACTTCGCCACTTCTGTCTCGCTGAAAACCTATCTCGCTGAAAACACCAATCAGAAAAAAGTGGGCGGAGCTAGAAATCATAAATTGTGAATTGATGAAAAAAGAAGCTCCGCCCACTTTCCTGGAGAAGTGGGCGGAGTCAAAATAATTTTGTGATATAAAAATTTTTTTTAAGTGGGCGGAGCTACAAATCATCAATTTTGAATTGAAGAAAAAGAAGCACTTCCCACACAC
Source organism: Caenorhabditis brenneri (assembly GCA_000143925.2). NCBI lineage: Eukaryota > Metazoa > Nematoda > Chromadorea > Rhabditida > Rhabditidae > Caenorhabditis > Caenorhabditis brenneri. The sequence continues at coordinate 70,293 of GL380254.1, read as the reverse complement.
TTCTCGGGGCGAATGGGCGGAGTCAAAAACGTTTTCGCAAAAAAAAGGAAGTGGGCGGAACGAAAATTATTGTGTGTATTTGTCGGTTTTGCTAACCATTTTTCGGATCTTATAACCAAAAAAAAGTTTTTTTTGCAAAATTTGAATTTTTGCCTGTTCCTAACCACTAATTAATTTGCAGTTGTCGTAACATGCTGTCCGGTTTCGCCGGCGGTTCACTCATCGCCGAAATTCTGTTGTTGAATGCACGTGTACTGTCACAAATGGCGGCCGCAAGTGGAACGTCCGAGAACTGTCAAACGCCATTGTATGTTTCTTTTTTTGCTCCATCAGTGGCCTAGAAAACTCCACTTTTTGGGAATCTAGGCCAGCAAATCATTGACCCGAAATTCATAGAAAATAGGGGAAAAATGACTGAATTTGGTGAAAATTCGGTAAAAATTGGTCAAAAATTGACCAGAAATTCATTGGTGGCCTAGAAAACTCCATTTTGAGGTTCTAGGCCAGCGATGTTTCTTGGTTCAAAAAACTTCCAAAAGTAGGGAAAACATGCATAAAATTCCCGAAAAGCCACCGCTTAACTGATAAAAATGGGCTGAAAGTGGTCGGTGGCCTAGAAAACTCCTGATTTTGTGGTTTTCTAGGCCACCAATCATTTTTGAGCAGTTTTGTTTATTTTGTTCCATTTTTTCTCGAGTTAAGAGATTTCCGCACTAAAAATAGTAATTTTGATCAATTTCCGAGAATTTTCCACTGTTTCAAACGATGTAGGCCTGGTTTTGATGGTCTCTCAGACTGGTTAGCTCATCACTTATACTGTTCTTTTTTTTTCTTTCTGGATCTATTTCTTTCTGTTTTTAGTCTTTCCCCACTAAATTTAAGCTACTTTCTGTCACTTTCAGCCAAAAAATTACTGTTTCAAACGATTTAGACCTGATTTCATTGGCCTCTTAGACTAGTTAATTCATAATTCACGATTCTTCATTTGTTCCCTTTCCAGATCTATTTTAGGTGATTTTCAGCTAAAAATCGGCCTTTTTGACCACTTTTAGCTATCTTAGCCCATTTTAATCCAATTTTTATCAACTTTTCGCGAAACAGGGTCATTTTCAACCTGTTATCCATCATTTTCCCCCAAAAAACCCCCATTTTTTTCCAGCACCCAATACAAAGAGATGTGCGTGATGAACAACTATTTCGGCATTGGTCTCGACGCGAAAATCGCCCTAGAATTCCATAATAAGCGAGAAGAATCGGAAAAAACGCGGTCCCGCTCGAAACTGTTCATGTGGTACGGTATCCTGGGCGGAAAAGAGCTGATGCACCGTACCTACCGTAATCTGGAGCAGAGGATTAAGCTGGAGTGTGATGGGGTGCCCATCGATCTTCCATCACTTCAGGGAATCGTCATTTTGAATATTCCGTCGTATTCGGGTGGCGCGAACTTTTGGGGCAGGAATAAGGACGGGCCCGAGTTTACTGTGCAAAGTTTCGATGATCGGATATTGGAGGTATGGTTTTGGAGGGGAACTGTAGGTCTTAGATGTGCAGGTTCTCCTGGTTACAGTAGTTTTGTATATGCAGGTGCAGTAACATTGTTAGTTAGATGTGCAGGTCGTCTGAGATACTGTTGGAAATGTAGATGTGCAGGTTGTCCTGGTTACTGTAGATTTTGGAGTAGTTAGATGTGTAGGTACAGTAATCCTGTTAGTTAGATGTGCAGGTTGTCCGGGATACTGTTGGAAATGTAGATGCGCAGGTACAGTAATACTCCTAGTTAGGTTCGCAGTAACAGTAATCCTGTTAGTTAGATGTACAAGATATAAATTTTTTCTCAAACAGTAATCTAGTTTGATGTGCAGGTTGCCCTGATTACGGTAGCTCTGAAAAAAGCTAGGTGTGCAGGGCGTCATGGTTACTGTAGTTTTTGGAGAAGTTAGATGCACAGGTACAGTAGACCTGTTAGTTAGATGTGCTGGCTATTAAAGCTTTGGAAAGCGTAATAATCTAGTTGGATGTGCAGGTTATCCTGGATACTGTAGTTTCTGGAAAAGTTAGATGGGCAGGTACAGTAATCGTTCTGGTTTGATGTGCAGGTTTCATAGCGCAAAGTGTCCGGCTAGTTTAATTTTAAAACATATTTTCTAGATTACTGTAGGTGTCTGAACTTACGGTTACAGTATCACCTTAGTAACTTATGCAGGTAGTTCGAGATACTGTAGTTTTGCTGAAATAGGTTAGATGTGCAGGTTTCTTGTTCTAGGCTACTGTAGTTTTCAGGAAATGGATGTCCAGGTAGTCTAGGTTTCGGATTTTTTTTCTTGAAAAGTTAGATGTGCAGGTACAGTGATATTGGAGTGTTTAGGTTACTTTCACGAGAGTATCAAAGAGCTATTAAAAAACGAAAGTATCTGAAAAACAACCGAAATAATGGAAACAGTAAATTTTTCTCCAAGTTTACTGTACCTGCACATCTAACTTTTTTCACTGTTTCAAAATTTTTCTTCCTCCAAAAAATGTTGTTGGTTTCTGTTTTCATGATTACCTTTTCTGTTCAAAAATGATGTACTGTACCTGCACATCTAACTACTGTCTTATGCCTGGCTGAGGCTTCCATTTTTTTACTGTTTCAAAATTGTTCCTCGTCATAGATGATTTTTCAATTTTCACTAGTTCTTTTATTATGGAGGGATTTATTTTACTTTCTACGTTAGATTACTGTACCTGCACATCTTACTACAGCGGTAAAACTGAGGAGGGCTACTGTAGCTGACTTCCTGCCCATTTTACCAGGATTACTGTACCTGCACATCAAACGTCGTATTCAAATTGCTGTAGCTTTCAAAAAATAGATGTGCAGGTACAGTAATCTGAGAGCGTGTTTGGATTACTGAATTGAGATTACCACACGAAGGATCCTTCTATTAGTATAAACAGAAATTTATGAGAACAAACTGATTCGAATGAAACAGTAGACTTTTGTGTGCCCAAGGTTACTGTACCTGCACATCTAACTATTTTTTGCGGTTTCAAAATTTTTCCTCGTTAAAAACCGTTTTCGATTTCCGCTAAATTCTGCACTTTCTTTTTTGAATTGGAGCACTGTACCTGCACATCTAACCACTGTCTCAACCTAGGCTAGCCTAGATTAGACATGAAACTTTTTACTGTTTCAAAATTTTTACACGTCTTGGCTAATTTTTTGGTTTTCACTTCCTCTTTGTCGTCACTTTCAATTAGGAGTACTGTACATATTTCTCTGAGGTTACTGTACCTGCTCATCTAACTTTTTTCACTGTTTCAAAATTTTTCTTGCTCAAAAGGCGTTTTCGATTTCTGCTTACATTTACGCCTTTCGTATTTCAAATTAGATTACTGTACCTGCACATCTAACTTTTTTTGCGGTTTCAAAATTTCTCATCCTCAAAAAGCGTTTTCGATTTCTGCTTACATTTGTGATTTTTCTATTTCAAATTGGAGTACTGTATCTGCACATCTAACTAGGTGACTAGAACTACTGTGCCTGCAGATCTAACTCTGATAGCCTAGGTTACTGTACCTGCACATCTATCTCTGAGATTACTGTACCAAAACCTGCACATCCAACTACTACCGTAACCCAACCCCAACATTTTCCAGGTCGTCGCTCTATTCGGAGTAATCCACGTGGCGACCTCCCGTGTGCCCAACGCCGTCCGTCTCCAAAACCACCGTATCGCCCAGTGCCGTCACGTCCGTATCGTAATCCTCGGCGACGAGCCCATCCCGGTCCAAGTGGACGGTGAGCCGTGGCTCCAACCGCCCGGAATCATGCAAATTGTTCACAAGAACCGTGCTCAAATGCTCGCCCGTAACCCGGTTTTCGACGCCACCCTCAAAAAGTGGGAGGAGCAAAAAGAGCAAAAAGCGTCGTCCACCGCCACCGCCCCCAGCACTCCGACGGCTCTCGGTGCTCCTGGACCGGAGCTCGTGCCGTTTTTGACCCGGGCTCGCGAGTTTCTGCGGTTGATTGAGGGCGAAATTGCGCGGTTGGGCGTGTCTTCCGTGCTGTTACAGTCCCTGGACGATGCGAATGCGATTGTGAGGGGCGGAGCGTCGGGCGAGGAGGATGTGGAGGTAGGTGCGGGGTGATGGGTGGGAAAGGGGTGGGCTTTTTTGGCCAAAAAACGAGAAATTTGGGAATTTTTGGGTCAAAAATCAAAAAAATTGACTGAAAATGAGGAAAAATTGGAAAAATTCGGGACAAAAATCATTGAAATCGGGCAAAAATGAGCAGAAATGGGTCAAAAACGGGAAAAAACGGGCAAAAATGACTAAAAATCAGAAAAAAAATGGCCTGAAATTTTGGTGGCCTAGAAAACCAAAAATTTGAGATCCTAGGCCACCGATGCTATTCTAGATGGCTCGAGAGCCAAAGAACCCTCAAAAAACTGCAAAAAACCGCCGAAATCAGTCCAAAACGTGAAAAAACGGGTAAAATGGAAGGTGGCCTAGAAAAATCCGCTATTTGGAATCCTAAGCCACCAGGGTTAGGATAGGCCGAAAACGAGAAAAATCGGGCAAAAAGAAGAGGAAATTGAGCAAGAATAGCTAAAACTAGCGCGAAAATCATGGAAAATGGCGAAAAATCGGTTGGTGGCCTAGAAAAATCCGAGATTCGGGATCCTAGGCCACAAAAAGGTTTTTTTTGGCTTAAAACCAGCAAACCATAAAACAATGCAAAAATCCCAAAATTTACATCAAAAACAGCCTTTAAAAAACCAGTAAAATCGCTCAAAATTACCGAAAAGTTGACTGGTTTGGAATCCTAGGCCGTCAGTGAGTTTTGACCCAAATAGTGGAAAAATGACTCAAAAATGGACGGATTTGGTTCAAATATAGTCTGTGGCCTAGGAAACCCCTGTACTTGGATTCCTAGGCCGCCAAAAATTTTTGGTCCGAAAATTTTTGTGGCCTAGAAACGGCAAAATCGAGCGAAAGTGGCCAAAAGTTGGGGCATGGCCTAGAAATTTTTATTTTTGGGATCCTGGGCCATCAAAGTTTTTTTTTCGTTTAAAAACTTCAAAAAAATCGGTTCAATATGGCCCAAAAAGTCACCTTGAACCTACTGTAGTCCTCCTACAGTAATCCTTTTTTGGAATTTTTTTTACTGTTTCATACTAAAACCATCAAATTTCCTGGATATGCTGCTGTAATAATCCTACGTCTTTTACTAAAAAAAAAACTACAGTAACCCAAAAATGTTTTTATTTATTCACAAAAAAATACACGTTTTCAAAAAAAAATGTTCAATTCGAAATATACGGTACCACATTATCATAGGGTACAAATGATCGACTCGACGACGTCCGCATATCCCGCATTTCCATCATTTCTACAGTATCCCGGGTTACTGTAGTACCTACAGTACCCCCAGGGGGTACTGTAGCATCCAGTAATTCTTGATCATCGTGAAACCCGTCGATAAATGATATAGTCGTGGCGTTTTCGCCGTTTTTGTCCGCCGCATTTCGGGAATTCGTTTGGAGGACCCATAAGAAGCGGGCTAGCCAACCTGGAAATTTTTTAGAGGGTTTTTTGGTTGGAAATAGTGGAAAGTCTAGATTTTGGCGGAAAAAATGACCGGAAGCTCTTTTTTTTTGGTTCGAATCCATGAGAATTCTGAATTTTTTACTGTTCCAAAAATTTTTTTGAAAAAGTCCTGTACTAAAAATTTCGTTGAGACTGCTCTCTTCATATTTTTTCTTTAGACATTTTGGGGGTTTTGCGGTAAAAACAAAAAAAAAAAGATTTCGAGGATTACTCAGAACAAAAATTTTTTTTGAAAACATTTTGAATTTTTTCACGGTTTCTAAAATTTTAGCTGGGAAACTCAGAGTTTTTTATTTGTTGATACGGCTTTTTTGAATTTTCTGAATGATAAAAAAAACTTTTTTCGTTCCTCGTTCCAGTCAGTAATTTTCCATGAAAATATTGATTTTTTTTCACTGTTTCAAAAAATTTGTTTTCGAAATGCACGTAATTTTTTATTGCTCCGTGCTCTAATCAATGATTTTTGCAACATTTTTTTTTCTGTTTCAATAATCCAACTCACCCAAACTGTTTCAAATTTCATTATTGAAATGATCAATTTCCACCGTTTCAAAAAATTTTGTTTTTAAAATCCACCTAATTCTTTTTTGATACGTGCCATAAAAATCCTACTCACCCAAAAAAATGATTAAAAATAATGAATAAATTGCGTATGTCCATACGATTACCAATATTCGAACACCCTGATTCACGTTCTCCCAGCTTCGGAGGTATTTCTGAAAAAATAATTCTGACAAAATTTTATTCTGTGCCTTTAAATTGGGGTTACTGTAGTTTTTTTTCCAAATTTTCGAATTTTTTGAACAATTGCTCAGAATAAAGTTTTTTTTTGGAAAATCGCTAAAATCGATTTTTGTGAATACTGAGATGCCCTGCGCCTTTAAAATGGGGTTACTGCAGTTTTTTTCTAAATTTCAAAAAATTGCTCAGAATAAGTTTTTGGCTTAAAATCAACCGTTTTTGATGAAAAATGACTCATTTTTCGTGAAATTTGAAAAATTTTTTGAATTCTGGGTTACTGTAGGATTACTGTAGTTCAAAAAACTCACATCCACACAAATGAAACTGAAAACGACTAAAGCTGGGACCATCACCACCTCCTGAACGATTTTCCATATCACATAGGCCATTATTGATGATGCACATTTTATTCCGCGTAGTTTTAGGAACAGTCTGAAAAAATTTTTCTACCTGTGCCTTCAAATTCATAGGTTACTGTAGGAATTTTTGAAAATTTGAAATTTTGCAAAATTGCTCAGAATAAAAATTTTTTTGAAATTGGTCATTTTTGGCTCAAAATGCCTCATTTTTCTCCATTTTTTCTCGAATTTTACCTGCCCGCCGTCAGTATATTCAACGTAATAACCACGATGAGTAGACAATTCAACGTGTGTCCCTTCTTCACTGATCCAATCATGGTTAGGTCGAAAATGACGGATAACAAGAGCTCCAGAGCCATTAGGAGCCGCGCGCGACGGACCCAACGGTGTTTTCGGTCTCGAATTGACATTTTTTAGGGGGTATGCCTGGAAAAATGGGAATTTAGGGTGAAAAATGGGTATTTTAGGGGGAAATGGGATTTTAGGTCTGTAAATAACGTTTTACAATGAGCGTGAAAGTGCCTCAAAGCAACAAAAATTAGAAATCAATGAAAATTTTGAAAAATTTTTTTTTGAAACGGTAAAAAAAATTTTCTTCCAGTTTTTCACCGTTTTTTTCAGGGAAAAAAAATTGAGTTTCATACAACAATAAGGTATATACTAAACTGCTATGGGGGTGTTCAACTGCTATGTTCTAACTGATAGTGTCTCAACTGCTATATTTGACTCTTTTGCTATGGATCAACTACTATAGTCATAGCAGTTGAGACATCAAAAGTGGCGAAAATAGCAGTTGGTCGATAGCAGAAGAGCAAAATATAGCAGTTGAGACACTAGCAGTTACAACATAGCAGTTGATCACCCCCCTAGCAATTGAGAAATAGCAGTAGAGATACAGAGCAGTTGAGTATCTAGCCGATTTTGGCAGGAAAAATGGAAAAAAATTGAGTTTACTATAACAAAAATAACAGGATGGGAAAGGTCTGAGTACCAACTACTGAATCAAGAAAAATACAATTTTTGGATTTTTTTGAAACAGTAAAAAAAATATTTTTTACAGCTTAAAAATGTATTCTCAATTTTTTTTCTCGAAAAAATTTTAGTTTCAGAACCTCCATTTGACAAGTATAGGCACCTAATTTCTCACGTACTCTTTCACTTGGAAAATGTTATTTTTTTCTGTTTCAATGAAACAGGATTTTTTCGAAAAGTTTGAAAATCAATTGCATTATGTCCAACAGTTGCTCGAAAAAGACTAGAAAATTGCAAAATTTCCATGAAACAGAAAACATTTTATTCTGAGCAATTCCTAGAAACTTGTCTGAAATAGCCCTCAACCGAAATTAGACGGCCTAAAAAAACCTTAATTGGAAAAAAAAGACGGGACAGTTTCAGTTTTGTCGAAAATTGTGAAAAAAATTCGAAAATTTTTTTTTTACTGTTTCAAAATTTTTCAATGCATTTTCGAAAAAATGTGTTTAAACGGTGATGTAGTCATAAAGAAACGCAAAAAATCATAAAATGTTTTCTAAAATCCGTAAAAAATGTTTACTGTTTCTAAATTTTTTCGCAAACCACATTTTTCCGTTTTTTCAATTCTCAAGCCTTCGGACTTAACTGCTATGGGAATGATCAACTGCTATACTGTAACTGCTATTGTCTCAACTGCTACAATTGTCTTTTCTGCTATGGATCAACTGCTATAGCCATAGCAGCTGAGACATCAAAAGTGGCAAAAATAGCAGTTGATCCATAGCTAAAGAGCCAAATATAGCAGTTGAGACACTAGCAGTTACAACATAGCAGTTGATCACCCCCATAGCAGTTGAGAAATAGCAGTAGAGATACATAGCAGTTGAGTATCTGCCAGTAAAAGTCAATGAAATTTTTTTTTGCTGTTTCGAAACTTTCCCTCTACATTTTACATTCTCATTGAGAATGATTCGTCTCCGGACCCGTAGGCTATTTAAAAATCTATTAAAAAATTCAAATCAGTAAAAAAAATTTCGCTGAAATTCCAACCGAAAAAAAAACCCAAAGATCCATGTGTTTTGCTAGTACGAATATCTTCATTTCCTTCCTTCTTTTTTTTGCATTTCTCTCTTTCTTTTTTTTTGGTCCAATACGAGAGCAGAAGGGTTCAATCACCCCTTCATCTCCTCTTTTGGAAAAGTAAACAATCTCTTTTTTTCTTGAAATTTTTCATTGGAAATTCAACGATTTTGGATAGAAAAATGATGGAAATGGGCATGAAAAATGGGATTTTCTGGATTTTTTTTTAATTCTGAGCAATTTTTGAATTTTTTCCCTTTTTCAAAATTTTTTTTCTGGTTTTCTCAAAATTGGATTCTGCATTCGAGTGTCAAGAAGTGGTCTTTCAATGTTACAAGAAAAATTTTATTCTGAGCAATTTTAAAAAATTTCACTGTTTCAAAATTGTTTTCTGGATTTGTTCCTAGTTTTGAGTGTCAATATAGATTCAATATAGATTACTCAATCTTTTTCTTTATTCGCTTCTTTTTCTGAGAGAATGGCAAATACTCAACTGCTATTGGGGGTGATCAATTGCTTTGTTGTAACTGCTAGTGTCTCAACTGCTATGCTTGTTTCTTTTGCTATGGATCAACTGCTTCAGCCATAGCAGTTGAGACATCAAAATTGGCGAAAATAGCAGTTGATCAATAGCAGAAAAGCCAAATATAGCAATTGAGACACTAGCAGTTACAAAATAGTAGTTGATCACCCTCATAGCATTTGAGTATCTACCTTATTTTTACTGCTTCACAGCAAAAAAGAATTGGTCAGCTTCAATAATTTTCGATATACGGTGAAAAATAACCCGTGAAACAGGGAAAAAATTTGGATAAAGCTTTACTCTGAGCAGTTTTTGGCATTTTTTACTGTTCCAAAAATTTTCCTAGTTTTTCTCAATTCAAATTGTTTTTAGTGTTACATCAATAGACTCAAAAAATAATCTCAATATTACTGTTTTGATAAAATTCCCTGATAAAATTTTTCTGGTATTGTCAATAACTTTTGTGTAACTTTTGTGTGACGGAAAATTTATTTTAAAAAAAAATCGTTTTTTAATTGTTTTAAAAGCCAAAGAAAACATGAAATTTCCGTTAACAATGCTAAATGCATGTCCCAAGTTCTGTAAAACTCTCCATGGAACAGTGTTTTTTTTTTCAAAAAATTTGAGAAAGAATCCCAAAATTTGGCCTAAAACGTGTTAACTTCCCTCTGAAAAGTCGTTTTTTTTTTCGCCGTAACGTTACTCCAGAAATACCTTTGAAATGTCAGATTTTAGTCAGAAAATATGGCTGAAACAGTAAATTTTATCTAGGAAATCTAGAAATTTTCGCTTGAAAACCTTACTTTTTTCAAGATTTCGGTTCAGAAATCACTCAAAAATGTCGAGTTCTAGTGGAAAATTTCAGCTGAAACAGTTAATTTTTTTCTAGAAAAATAGCCCGAATTGTCGGTTTCTCCCGATTCTTCTTGTTGGAAAATCATGAAACAGGAAAAAAATTCCAGAAAAAAAGACAAAAAAGTCATGTTTTTCCGCCAATTCTTCACAAAAACTGGAACATTTTTTCTTTTTTTTTTCTCATAATTTTATTAAAGGCGCGCATGCGCCTTTAAAATAAAACGAAAAACAGAAAAAAATAATTCGATTTGGTGGTCTCTTCCTTCCGCCACCACCAAAAGTTTGTGTGCCAGTGGAAAGTGGGCGGAGCCTATCGGGTTTCACTTTTTTTTTTCCATTTTCGGCTCGCCATCACGGCTCAAAGGGAATACATCAATTCTCACATTAGGCCCCCTCTTAGAGGGGAAGGAAAATAGAAAAACAGAGAAATTTGGAAGGGGGAAATAGTGTGAAAATGATCAAAAATGATGAAAATAGGGGTAAAAATAGGGAAAATGGCCTAAAAATGACACAAAATTAGCGAAAATGACCTAAAAAGGCTCAAAAACTGCCCAAAATCGATCAAACATAGTTCGAAATGGCTGAGCCCAGCTCATTAGGTATAAAAATCACACAAACTATCCAAAAATAGTGTGAAACAAATAAAAATGACCCTAAATTGGTCAAAATCGTCAAAAATCAGCCCGACACGCCCCCAAAGTCGTGAAAATTGGCCTCAAAGTCCTCAGAAATGATCGAAAATTGCTCCCAGAAGATGTCCTAAAAGATGATTATTTATGGATGGGGGGCATGTCCCTTTAAATATACATTAACATTTTCTTGTCCATGTTAACTTGATGAGATGAAAAGTGAAGGGATGATGATGATGCGTCGACGTCATTTTTGACAGAAAAATGTGTTAATTGAGCCGATTACGCAGGGAAAATTGGCTCATTTCGGGCTATTTTTGGCTATTTTAAGGTCTAGTGGACATCCGGACTAATGAGCCACACAGACAGACAGATAGAAAGAGAATGCTCATTTTGGGCTATTTTTGGAAATTTTGAGGTCTAGTGAACATCCGGACAATTTGGACACACAGACAGAATTTTTCGGACATCCGGACAAACAGATCCCATTTGGGACATCCGGACAAACCCGACACACAGACAGACATAAGCTCTTATTATCATACCGACTTTGTTCCACTTAGACTGAGCATCACTTGAAACAGTGAAAACATTTTTTTCGCTTTCGGACATCCGGACAAACCGGACGCACAGACAGACAGATAACCAGCTCATTTGAGAGATTATCTGATGTTTTTGTCTAGCGGACATCCGGACAAACTTTCGCACAAACATAATTTTTTGGTCATCCGGACAAACAGATTCCATTCGGGAAACCAATTGGACACCCGGACAAATTTTCGCACAGATAGAATTTTTCGGACACAAACAGATTTCATTCGGGACATCCGGACAAACCCGACATACAGCTAGACAAAAATTCATGTCATCATACCGACCATGATCCTTTTAGACTGAGCATCTTTTGAAACAGTCAAAAATCTTTTTTTTTTGTTTTCGGACATTCGGACAAACCGGTTTTAATGACAGACAAACTGACGGAAAATATGCTCAGTTTGGAGCTGTTTTTAGCTATTCCGGCGTCTAGTGGACATCCGAACAAACTTTCCTACAGACGGAATACCCCTAACTGATTGGAACGGTTTTGGAGCTGGTTTAGGCTATTCCCTGTGATTTATGAGCTTCCGAACAAAGGGATATCCGGATGAACGGATTTCATATTGGACATCCGGACAAACCGGATAGACAGACAGACATTTTCCAGAGACTCCAAAGATGAAATTAGAGAGATGAACCATTTCGAAAAAATCGAAAATTTTTGAAACTGTTAGTTTTTTTTCATGTTTCAAATTTTTTTTTGAAAAAAAGGAACATGACATCATCCAAACTTTCTTTTTGCTTCCTGCGCTCACTTTGATGAACGAAGAAGATTTCCCGGAAGAGATATGTCCTAGGCACCTAATTTCTCACGTACTCTTTCTTTGAAACATTTTTTTGCTGTTTCAATGGACCAAAATTATTTTCTCCGATGTTTTTAGAAATCAGTTACTGAGTTATTGAATCAACTAAACCAGCTCCAAAAAAAACTGGAAAATTGCGAAATTTCCATAAAACAGTGGAAAGTTTTATTCTGAGCAATTTCTAGGAATTTGTCTGAAACAGCTTGGAACCGATATTAGAGGGCCTGAAACAGCCTAAAAACAGCCAAAAATAGCCTGAAATGGCCCAAGAACAGCCTTAAATAGCCTGAATCCGGAACAAAATTCGTCAATTTTTATTCTGAGCAATATGTCAAAAACCGTCAGAGCATAATGGAATTGCTCAAAAAATACTGAAAATCGACAAAAATTTCCATGAAACAGTGAAAAGTGTTCTATTTTTATTCTGAGCAATAATTTGAAAATTGACAGAAACTCGCTTAAATAAGCTTCAAATAGCCTGGAACAGACCTAACTATGCCTCTAAAAGCCTAAAATTAGTCTGAATAGGCCTAGTGAAGGCTTGGGAAAAACAGGCCTGAAATGCGCAAGAAATCGTATTGAGAGCAGGCCTGATGTGTCTAAGCAAGCCCAATGGGATTGTCTTAACACAGCTTAAATGAGCTTAGTGTGAGCCTACATAGGGCCTAAAATGAGCCAAAAAAGCGCCTAAAAATGGTCTAATATTGGCTTGAAATCTGCCTAAAGTATCACAATACAGGCCTAAATTAGACCTGAAAAGGGCTGAAGAACCCCCGAGACAGGCTTAAAAAGACCTTAAACAGCCTAAGAACAGCCTAGAAAAGCCTGATAAGACCTAAAAAGAGGTATAGAAATTCGATTTTCATTAGAGGACTATGAATCAACTCAAAAAAAAAGCTGTAAAAATGCGAAAATCCCATGAAACAGAAAACATTTTATTCTGAGCAATTTGGAGTAAGTTGGCCTGAAATAGCCTGAAATAGCCTAAAAAGGCCTTGAAATTCCTAAGAAAACGAGACTGGAAACCGCCTAAAACCGGCCTAAAACTGCCTAAACACACCTAATAAAACTGCCGAAAAAAGCCTCAAGCAGGCTTTTAACAGGCCTAAAACCGGCTCGCAAAAAACCTAAAATTAGCCTGAAAAGGCCTAGCCCAGACCTAAATTAGGTTGAAACACGCCTCAAAATAGGCCTGAAACAGCCTAAGACGGCCTAAAAAGCCTTAAAAAACTCAGAAAAAAAGTTGATGAGTACTCATTTTCTCACACACTTTCTTCATTTTCTTCGTCCTACACGATGGAAAAAAAGGAGAGAAAAAAGGAGATGAATTAATAATTTCTTCTTCTTTCCCTTCATCTCCTCTTCTTCCTGAAGACTTCTGGAAAAGCAAGAAGACGTCAAAAATGTGTCTGCTTCTCTGCGTCTCCCCTGCACTCTCTCCTTCCAAAAATTAAAGGAGCATAGGAGGACGACGACGTGGTGAGGGGGTGTGAAAATGATGAGATTTCCCCCCTATTTTCCGCCCCATTTTTCGCAAGAAATGGAAGAGGAGGCTGAGATTAATTGGATTTTTTATTGGAAGAAGAAGAGGGCGAAAACAGGAAATTCGGATCAAAAATGAGGGGAAATCGGCCCAAAATCGGGAAAAACGGTCATTTTCAGGCGAAAAACCCGAAAAATTCGGTAAAAATAGCCTAGAATGACCAAAAATGAGGTTTTCCTGTCGGTGGCCTAGAAAACCAAATTTCTGGATTTCTAGGCCATCGAGGCTCTCTGGCCTGAAACCCGGCAGAATAAGTTTTGAATGACCGCAAAACTTCCGAAACCCGTCGAAAATGCCCCAGACCTGGCAAAATCTGAATTTCTGCCGATGGCCTAGAAAATCAAAAAGTTGGGTTTCTAGGCCACCGATGCTCTCTGGCCTTAAATTCAGTCGAAATAGTCTGAAATAGCCTCAAAACCCATAAAAATCTGTCAGAAATGGCTTCGAGCCAGCAAGTTCTAAATTTGGGTCCGTGGCCTAAAAAACCAAAATTTGGGAATTCTAGGCCACCAATGCTTGGACTAGAAATCGATCGGAATGCTTTGAAATAGCCACAAAAATTCTAAAATTCTAAACCAGTCGGAAATGACTACAAGTTGGAAAATTTTGGAATTTTGGTCCGTGGCCTAGAAAACCAAAAATTTGGATTCCTAGGCCACCAATACTTTTCCATTCGAAAACTTTGAAATCGATGTTTTTTGATCAAAATCAACGTCTCCGAACCCATGGCCTAGAAAAATTCCCCGATTTGGATTTCTAGGCCACGTCTCCGCTAGAAAAAAAAGCGGACATCCAGACAAACAGACATCCCGACAGACAGAAAACTTTGAAAAAAATTAGCATAGAAAATGGCGAAAAAAAAGAAGAAAAACGCTAAAGGGATCGCATTAAATTAGCATAATTCTATTGGGACTAAAGTTCTTTTTTTCCCATTTTTTGTGCAAATTTTCCTGTGGTTTTTGGTCCCTAAACCAAAGTTACCAAAGTCAGTAACCCAAAGTTAGATGTGCAGGTGTTTGCGAAATGAATTTTGAACCATTTTTGGTGACCAAAATGGGCCAAAAAGTGGTGTAAAAAGTGGTGTTTGATGTTCTCCTGGGACACAAAGTTGATGGATGAGGGGGGAGAAATGGGCAGATTTTGTGCAAAAATAGGGGAAAATAACGAATCTGACATGATAATGGGCGGAAAATCTGAAAAAAATGACTAAAAATGGACAAAAATCAAATCCACTCTCAAAATCGGGGTTTTGGGGTTTTTGACGTCCGTGGCCTAAAAAACCAATTTTCTGATTTCTAGGCCACCACCAATTTTTCATCAAAAAACCCCATTTTTCCACTAATTTTTTTCCAATTTCCAGGCCATCGACGACTTAGAAGAACGAGAAGAGGCGGTGGCATCTGTGGAACGTGTCGTTGAACTCCTCGAGGACCATTTTGGATTCCCCCAGAGGACCAGGGCTCCGACTGGACAACCGAAACTGGGGCCCACCCCGCATTTCACTTTTGAGATTCATGTGAGTACGGTAGATGGGGGTACTGTAGAAAATTTAGCGGATCGGGTTACTGTAGTCGGATCTAGCAGAAGGGTACTGTACCTATATAGGATTACTGTAGATAGACCCAATAGGTTCCAAGGTTACTGTAGATGTTGTACAGTACCTTCCCCCAATAAAATTTTGGATCGGGTTACTGTAGTTCATGGATCCAGCTACAGTAACCTTATCCTAGGGGTACTGTAGCATAGATATTGTAATTCGATCTACTGAATTCAACTTAAGTAACTCAATCCTAAAAAATTTGACTTTAAAATTTTTTGAAACACTAATTTTTTTTACTGTTTCAAAATTTTTCTCAATTTCCGAAAAAAAAACCTTGGAAATTGCTTAACCCATCCCCAATTCATCAGAAAATAGCTTCAAAACGAGCGAAAACTGCCTACTTTTCGATTAGGTGGCCTAGAAAACCAAATTTCTGGAACAGTTAGGTCATGACCCCAATAGGGATCGAAATTGCAATTTTTCAATTTGAAAGTCATGAGAATCGGTTGAAAATCTTATTACCTTGCTATTCTGGTGGCCTAGAAAACCAAGAATTTGAAATAATCTGGCCTAGGATTTCGAAATATGGTTTTTCTAAGCCACGGACTTTGAAAATGAGGATTTAAAACAATTTTGATGCTTTTCAAATAAAAATTGGAGATAATGGGCCGTATAGTGACCTAGAATTCCGAATATCGGGATTTTCTAGGCCACGAGTCGAAATCTTGATTTTTGGGGGTTTTCTGTCGTTTTCAGGTACAGAACCTTCCACCAAAAAAGTCTAGGGTCGGTTCACTGTAGTTTGTGCTTCCAACCACAGTAGCCTTATCTTAAGGGTACTGTAGCATACATACTGTAATTTCACAACATGAACCTGATGAAAGTATTTCAATCCTGACAAATTTCAGTTTTGGATTTTTTTTGAAACAGTAACTTTTTTTTAATGTTCCAAAAAATTTTTCTCAATTTCCGGAAAAAAATTCGAATTGTTTAATCGTAGACCAGTTTCATTGAAAAAGTTTCAAAAACGAAGGTTTTAGGCTTTTTGAGATTGGTGGCCTAGAAAACCAAATGTTGGGGGAGTTAGGCCATGACCACAATATTCGAAGTTTTTGACTCAAATTTGCCACTTTTTCAATTTTAAAGTCAAGGGACTCGATCAAAAATACCCCGTATTGGCTCTGATGGCCTAGAAAAACCATAATTTGAAATTCTAGGCCAGGTGGCCTAGGATTCCAAAATCTGGTTTTTCTAGGCCACGGACTTCGAAAATGAGGATTTAGAACAATTTTGAAGAAATTTCCATGCTTTTCAAACAAAAAATTGGGAGATTTTGGACCGAATAGTGAACGTGGCCTAGGATTACAAATGTCGGGGTTTCCTAGGCCACGAGTCGAAATCTTGATTTTTGTGGTTTTTTGCCGTTTACAGGTACGGTAACTTCCACCAAAAAATCTTAGGGTTGGGTTACTGTAATTCGTGGCTTCAGCTACAGTCACCTGATCCTAGGGGTACTGTAGCATGGATTCAGTAATTCATCAATCAATCAAAGTAACTCAATCCTGAAAAATTTGAATTTTGGATTTATTTAAAACAGTAATTTTTTTACTGTTTCAAAATTTTTTCTCGATTTTCGAAAAAACCTTGGAAATTGCTTAACCCATCCCCAATTCATCAGAAAATAGCTTCAAGACGAGCGAAAATGGCCTAGGTTTCGATTAGGTGGCCTATAAAGCCAAATTTTTGGAAAGTTAGGCCATTACCCCAATATTCGAAGTTCTCGGATCAAAACTGCCAGTTTTTCATTCTGAAAGTCATGAGAATCGGTCAAAAACCTCCTTAGCTATTTTAGGTTCTGCTGGCCTAGGAAAACCGATTTTTTGAAATTCTAGGCCAGGTGGCCTACGATTCCAAACTCCGGCTTTGCTGGGTCACGGAATTAAAAAATGAGGATTCAGGACAATTTTCAATCAGTTTTCATGCTTTTCAAACAAAAATAGGGGATTTTGGACCAGATAGTGGGCGTGGCCTATTTCGGGGTTTTCTAGGCCGCGGACAGAAATCTTGTTTTTTGGATGTTTTTTTGCCGTTTTCAGGTAAGGTACCTTCCAACAAAAGAATTTAGGATCGGGTTACTGTAGTTTGTGGATCCAGCTACAGTAACCAGATCCTAAGGGTACTGTAGCATAGATTCAGTAATTTAATCGGCAAGGCTCAAAAGCAGTAACTCAATCATGAAAAATTTTAGTTTTGGATTTTTGTTGAAACAGTAGTTTTTTATGTTTCATAAAATTTTTTCTCATTTTCCGAAAAAAATTGGAATTGCTTCACCGATGACCAGTTTCTTTGAAAAAGTTTCAAAAACGACAATTTTAGGCACAAAAACGAGCGAAAATGGCCTAGTCTCTGATTAGGTGGCCTAGATAACCAAAATGTTGAGAAAGTTAGGCCACGACCCCAATACTCGAGTTTTTTGGCTCAAAATTGCAATTTTTCACTCTGAAAGTCATGGGAATCGGTTAAAAATCTTCTTTTTAGGTTCTGTTGGCCTGGAAAAACCATAATTTGGAATTATAGGCCAGGTGGCCTAGAATTCTCAACGCCTTTCTAGACCACGGACTTCGAACATGAAGATTTAGGACAGTTTTTAACTAATTTTCATGCTTTTCAAACAAAAATTGGCGACTTCGGACCTAATAGTGAGCGTGGCCGAAAATTCCGAATATAGGGTTTTCTAGGCCACGAGTCGAAATCTTGATTTTTGGGGGTTTTCTGCCGTTTTCAGGTACAGAACCTTCCACCAAAAAAGTCTAGGGTTGGTTCACTGTAGTTTGTGCTTCCAACTACAGTAGCCTTATCTTTTTTTTTTTTTTTTTCAGTTTCGATATTGTTCAGACGAAAATTGGGGACTTTGGACTAGTGGCCTAGGATTCCAAATATCGGGGTTTTCTAGGCCACGAAGCGAAATCTTGATTTTTGGGGGTTTTCGCCGTTTTCGGGTACGGTACCTTCCACCAAAAAATTTCGTGATCGGGTTACTGTAGTTCATGGATCCGGCTACAGCAACCTGATCCTAGTGGTACTGTGGCATGGATTCAGTAATTTCAGAACAGGAAATCAATCAAAGTAACTCAATCTTGAAAAAATTGACTTTTACATTTTTTTCAAACAGTAATTTTTTTACTGTTTCAAATTTTTTTCTCAATTTTCGAAAAAAAAACCTTGAAAATTGCTTAACCCGACCCCCAATTCATCAGAAAATAGCTTCAAGACGAGCGAAAATGGCCTAGGTTTCGATTAGGTGGCCTATAAAGCCAAATTTTTGGAAAGTTAGGCCATTACCCCAATATTCGAAGTTCTCGGATCAAAACTGCCAGTTTTTCATTCTGAAAGTCATGAGAATCGGTCAAAAACCTCCTTAGCTATTTTAGGTTCTGCTGGCCTAGGAAAACCGATTTTTTGAAATTCTAGGCCAGGTGGCCTACGATTCCAAACTCCGGCTTTGCTGGGTCACGGAATCAAAAAATGAGGATTCAGGACAATTTTCAATCAGTTTTCATGCTTTTCAAACAAAAATAGGGGATTTTGGACCAGATAGTGGGCGTGGCCTATTTCGGGGTTTTCTAGGCCGCGGACAGAAATCTTGTTTTTTGGATGTTTTTTTGCCGTTTTCAGGTAAGGTACCTTCCAACAAAAGAATTTAGGATCGGGTTACTGTAGTTTGTGGATCCAGCTACAGTAACCAGATCCTAAGGGTACTGTAGCATAGATTCAGTAATTTCATCGGCAAGGCTCAAAAGCAGCAACTCAATCGTGAAAAATTTCAGTCTTAGATGTTTTTGAAACAGTTATTTTTTTACTGTTTCTAAAATTTTTTCTCAATTTCCGGAAAAAACTCTGGAATTGCTTGACGGATAACCCAGTTTAATTAGAAAATATCTTTGAGACGAGCGAAAACGGGCTAGTTTTCAAGTGGATGGCCTAGAAAACCAAATGTTGGAAAGTTAGGCCATGACCCCCAATATTCAACTTTGTTGGGTCAAATTTGCTGTTTTTCAATCTGAAAGTCATGGGAATCGGTTAAAAATCTTCTTTTTAGGTTCTGTTGGCCTGGAAAAACCATAATTTGGAATTCTAGGCCACCTGACCTAACATTCCAACTCAAGTTTTCCTACGGACTTCAAGAGTGAAGATTTAGGACAATTTTTAACTAATTTTCATGCTTTTTAAGCCGTTTTCAACAGTTTTTTTTTCTCAAAGAAGACGTCCTAGAAATTTAAAAAATTAGATTTCTAGGCCACCGCACAAATTCCAGTATAGGCCATTTTTATAGTTTAGGAAAAAATTCCTTTGGTGTGGCCTAGAATTGCGAATTTTGGAATTCTAGGCCACCAAGCTTTTTTTTCAAAACTTCTGCAAAGAATCGGTGAAGCATTGTTGAATTTCTCTGAAGTTCATTGTTAAAATTAGCTGGAAACAGTGATGAAATTCATAAAAACGTGGTGGCCTAGGATTTCGAATTTTGGATTTCTAGGCCACCAAAGTCAAAAATACCAAAAAATTCCATCGAAATCCACTTCAAAACGCCTAAAACATAAGCGGACTAGAAATCCAAAAAATTGGATTTCTAGGCCACGGACCAAAATACTCATTTTTAGCCGTTTTCGACCATCTTTTATGGTTTTGGGACATTTTTACCCGATTTTTTATAGGTTTTCAGCCATTTTTGACCAATTTTTCTCTAATTCTCCCCATTTTTCAGGGTGACGAACCGGACAATTGGCGGTACGTGATCAATTCGATTCGTCAAGAAATGGATCGTGAGGAGGCCGCAATTCGGGAGGCCCGAAAACAGGATTTGATAGCTGGAAAACCGAAAAGATCCCGATTTACAGCATGGTTTCATAAGAGATTCGGCACCCGGAGCTCACCATTCGCATTTGATAATAGTGAGTTTTTGGGTGTGAAATTGTTTTTGCGGTTTCAAAAAAATGTTGTTGTATTTCTGGAACATTTCTCTTTCAGTTCTCCTTCAGTCAACGCAACTCGGTTTTGAAAAAAGTGTCTATTAAAATTTTCCTTATAATTAACCGAGCTCCATCGTATAGCATTTTGAAATCGGAAAAATCTAATTTCGAAAATTTTAGAAACAGTGAAAGTTTTTACTATTTCAAAAATCATTTATTTCTTCTCTGGCAAACTTTTCCTTAGTAAGCACTTCTTTGACGGCCGATACTCAACTGCTATGTATCTCAACTGCTATGAAGGTGATCAACTGCTATATTTGGCTCTTATGCTACGGGTCAACTGCTATTTTCGCCACTTTTGATGTCTCAATTGCTATGGCTATAGCAGTTGATCCATAGCAGAAGAGCCAAATATAGCAGTTGAGACACTAGCAGTTACAACATAGCAGTTGATCACCCCAATAGCAGTTGAGAAATATCAGTAGAGATACATAGCAGTTGAGTATCTACCTGTTTTGTCGCACGAACAAACTTCTGCTCAGCAATTCCAAAATCGCAAAATTCGAAGTAAATTTTTTACTATTTTCTGAAAATTTTCTCAGACGGTAGTTTTCAAATATTTCGGGGCGAATAACTTTTTAGACAGCTGAACTTGATATTTTCTATGGCCAAAACAACTGAAAAATTATTTTTTACTGTTTCGAAAAGTAACACCGAGAGCATTTTTGAATTGAAGATTAATGTTACTCTCACTGAATTAATTTTCACTTCCTTTTAACTGATTGAAATGCAGTAAAAGAAAAAATTCTCAAAAAAATTTTGAAACATTCGATGATCTAATGAAAAATTTATAAAAAAAATTTTTCTCTTAAATTTTTTTATGCATTGTAGCAGTAGACGTTGACTGAAAATGAAATTCAGAAAGAAATCCAAAAAAATTAAATACAGTAATATTTTGGCGAATACTCAACTGCTATAGGGGTGATCAACTGCTATTTTGTGACTGCTAGTGTCTCAACTGCTATATTTGGCTCTTCTGCTATGGATCAACTGCTATAGCCATAGCAGTTGAGACATCAAAAGTGGCGAAAATAGTAATTGATCCATAGCAGAAGAGCCAAATATGGCAGTTGATCACCCCCATAGCAGTTGAGTTGGATCTACCTAATATTTTGAATTCTTTTTTTTCACTGTCTATAAGGTTTCAAATTTCTTGATTACATGTAAAAATTGGGGGTCATCCGAGTACCAATCCCCGAAAAAATTTCCTCCGTGACATCAAAAAATTTTGAAACAGAAAATTTTTTTCAAAATTTTTTGATTTTTCCAGTTATTGTTAATTCAGAATCCTGAAAATTACCAAGAAACATTCGAAAAAAATCTTTGAAACAAAAAAAAAATCCTCCTTTTTTTCAGTTCCGTATTGGACATGTGACGAAGTGTGCGCGTGGCTCTCCTCCATCGGACTATCCGAATATGGATCCACATTCCGGAAGAACGATATCCAGGGATCCGAATTGATGCATTTGGAGCGGTCCGATATCATGGATATCGGAATTACCAAGATTGGACACGTGAAACGGCTTCAGGTATACTGTAGATTGGGTTACTGTAGGTGGGGATTACGGTAGTTAGGTGTGAATATTTTTAGGATCGGGTTACTGTAGTTGGATCTAGGATTGGGGTACTGTAGGGAGCGGGATTACTGTAGCTAGCGGTATGGTAACTTAAACCTGGAATTCCCCGGGTTACTGTAGCTAGATAAGATTTCCTAGATTGGTTTACTGTAGTTTTTTCATCGTTTTTAGACCAAACATATCGAATCAAGACAAAATCGACGGTTCTCCAACATTTCAGTCATAAAAATTTTTGAAACTGTAAAAAAATTTGATGGCCTAGAATTCGTAATTTTGAATTTCTAGGCCATCTCGTTTTTGCTGCCGTTTTTAGGCCCGGAATCAGCTAATTTTGCCGATTTTTGCCAACTTTCATCGATGGCCTAGAATTCCAAAATTATGATTCCTAGGCCGGCTTCGGAAAATTCGTTTTCTACTACTTTTGATATCTTTATTAAGCGATTCTCCCAATTTTGGACCTGAAA
Organism: Caenorhabditis brenneri; assembly: GCA_000143925.2. Lineage (NCBI taxonomy): Eukaryota > Metazoa > Nematoda > Chromadorea > Rhabditida > Rhabditidae > Caenorhabditis > Caenorhabditis brenneri. The sequence goes on along the minus strand of GL380254.1, from coordinate 47,991 downwards.
TTCGTCTGAAACAGTAGAAAAAAATAACCAAAAGCTTTTGATGGCCTAGAATTCCAAATTTTTTGATTTTCTAGGCCATCAATACACATTTTTTGATCTTGAGCTGTGATCAGAAATGTATTGCTGAATTTTTGCAAGTTTCAAAGACGAAATTAACCTGAAACAGTAACTGAAATTAACAAAAGATGATGATGGCCTAGAATTCCGAATTTTGGGTTTCTAGTCCACCAAACTCAAAATTTCCAGTTTTACCATTTTTGTTGGTTTTTAGGCATGAAATTGCATCGAAAATTGAAAAAAAAAATGAAAAATTGGCTGAAAAATTGTGATGGCCTAGAAATCCAAATTTTGTATTTCTAGGCCATCAACCCGCATTTTTCGATCTACAGTTGTGAAAAGACGTGTACTGCTAAATTTTTTCGGAATTCTGTACTGAAATTAACCTGAAACAGTGAAAAAAAATTGAAAGAATCAGTGATGGCCTAGGAATCCAAATTTTTGGTTTTCTAGGTCACCAATAACGATTTTAGGCCAATTTTTTTAGAAATCTTGACGGTAGCATTACTGTAGAATAAGGTTACTGTACCGGGATCCTTGGCCCCGCCCCTTTCTCAAACTCCGCCCACATTCCCCAAGTTTTCAGTCCTCAATCCTCGACCTCCGTGCCCAAAATCAACGTGCTCGACGAGCCCAAGCGCGTAAGAAACGCGTCGCCAAAGACTACAAACTACAAGACGGCGGTGGACACGCCCCCTTGTCCGGGGAGAAACGAAAAGAATCGAGTGCGGAAAGGTATACAGACGGTGGAGGACAACCCTCGACGTCCAGTGCATCCGGTGGTACGGTAGTGACGAAAACGCGACGAATTCCACCGAAAGACGGCGAATCGGCGCCAGCTGTAATGCAAATGGACCCGGCTAGCTCGGATACTTGAATTTTTTGATTTTTTGGTGCTTTTTATTAGGAAAATGGTGGGAAATTGAGGTTTTTTGAGAAAAAATTATGTAAAAATGGCCCAAAAAGCACCAAAAATGGTCAAAAACTGTTAAAAATCAGATTTTTGGTCCGTGGCCTAGAAAACCAAATTTTCGGATTTCTAGGCCGTCACTGATTTTCAGGCTGAAAACCACTGAAATCGGCGAAAAACGGTCAAAAAACCACCAAAAATGGTCAAAAACGGCCAAATTTTAGATTTTTGGGCCGTGGCATAGAAAACCAAATTTCTTGGATTTCTAGGCCACCAGTGATTTTTTGTCTGAAAGCCACTGAAATCGGTGAAAAACGGCCTAAAAACGACCAAAAATGGTCAAAAACGGCCAAAAATGAGTTTTTTGGTCGGTGGCCTAGAAAACCAAATTTTCGGATTTCTAGGCCACCACTGATTTTCGGTCTGAAAGTCACTGAAATCGGTTGAAAAATGACCCCAAAACCTCAAATGGTGGTCAAAAACGCCCAAAAATCGGATTTTCGGGCCATGGCCTAGAAAACCAAATTTCTAGATTTCTAGGCCACCACTGATTTTCAGGCTGAGAACTACTGAAATCGGTGAAAAACCAACCAAAGTTGTGGTTTTAGTGCTAAAATCCATTCGGAGGTGGCCCGGAAATCCCAAATCTGGATTTCTAGGCCACCGATTCGGGATCCTAGGCCATCATTTTTTTTTCGCTTTGAAATCGCTGAAATCGGTGAAAAACGGCCAAAAAACTACCTGAAATGGTCGAAACGGTCAAAAATGAGATTTTCGGACCGTGGCCTAGGAAACCAAATTTTCGGATTTCTAGGCCATCACTTTTTTTTGCTTTGAAATCGCTGAAAATAGTTCTGTATGAATGTTTTCAGGCTAGTAATAGCGAAAAATGACCGAATTTCGACTTTTTAGGCAAAATAGGGTCGATGGCTTAGAATCCCAAATTGTGGGTTTTCTAGGCCACCAAGGTAAAACTAGGCCATTTTATCGATTTTTCACATAAAAATTACCAAATTTCCACCATTTCCTCCCTACTTTTACTCCCTTTTTTTACTGATATAGGAATGTTTTTGTTTGTGTAAATTTTCAAAAAATTTTTGAAAAAAATTCAATATTTTTTTGAAAAATCGATATTGTCGTAGACGCCAGGCGTCCATTTATTTGCTATTTTTATTATTTTTTTTTTCTAATTTTTAAAAATTAATTTTTCCCGCAAAAATTGCTCATTTCTCACCTCTCCCCCGACTGCTTTTTCCCTGTTTTCAATTCCGAATTTTTGACCAAAAATTTCAATTTTTATATGCGATTATTATTTAATTTTTTATTAATTTCCCCTCCAAATTTTCCATTTTTGTGGTCCTCAACAAGAAAAGTCTCAATTGTCTCTCTTTCACATTGCCCAGTTTTTTTTTTATTTTTGAAAAAAGTAAATAAATATTCTCTGATGAAACAGTGAAATTTTTTTACTGATCAAAAACTTTTGAAATTTTGAATTCCCGCCAAAACTTTTGAAAATTCAAAATTTCCCCAAAAATTTATAAAATTTGAATTCCCCCCAATTTTTCGAAAATTCAATCTCCCCCCAAAATTTTAAAAGTTCGAATTCCCGCCAAACTTTCCGAAAATTCAATCTCCCGCCAAGAATTTCGAAAATTCAAATTCTAGCCAAAATTTTCAAAACTTCAAATTTTTGCCAAACTTTTCAAAAATTCAAAATTCCCGCCAATTTTTTGAAAATTCGACCTCCGCCAAAAATTTTTGAAAATTCGAAGTCCTGCCAAATTTTTAGAAATTCAAAATTCCGCCAAAATTTTTGAAATTTTGAATTCCCGCCAAAATTTTTGAAAATTCACAAACCCGCCAAATTTTTCAAAATTTTTTGAAAGTTAGAATTGCCACAAAAAATTTGAAAAATTCAAATTCCCGAAAAAAATTTTTACTGGTGAATTAACCGCTTCAATTTGTTTGTTTTTGGAAAAAAAATCGATACGTTCTTGAATCAATCTCAAAAGTTTAAATCAACTAGAAGAAGTTTTTTGAAACAGTTATTTTTCTTACTGATGTGTATATACAGTTAGATTTTATTTTGTTTGTTGGACGAAGAACAAATGAAAGTCTGGAAAAATGTTCCGATGGATGTGAACATATATTTGAAACATTATAAAAATATATACAAGCGAAAATCATTTACGGAATAGTTTTCTTCAATTTGGTTGCTTGAATTGTTCACGGCGAGCAGCATCGGGTTTGGAATAAATGTTGAGATTGTGGTTTGAACTTTTCCCCATTGATTCTGAAAAAAAAACTAAGAGTAACAACTTTTTTTGAAACAGTGATTTTTTAAAGTTTAGCGCTAATTCAAAAATCAATTTTTTTAAAAAAATTTTTAGTTCCCGCCGAAATAATTATGTTTTAACGTTTTTGGAAGTTTCTGGAAGCTAGAAAGCTAATTCTTCTAGAGCTCGCCATTGGAGCTTTCGGATTACTGTAACTACCGTAATCCTACAGTAATCTTCACCATTTTTGTCCGTATACTGTTGAGGTCCCATATGTACTACATGCAAAAAATGGAACAATTCTGAGAACTTCGGACCCGTCTTCTAGCTATTTTTGAGTTATCTGGTTACTGTAGCTGCCGTAATCCTACAGTAACCCGTGCTCCAAACTTCACAGAATTGAAGCGCTCAGTGACCCATAACTACATGCCAAATATGATAGGAAACGGTTCAGGGACACAAGAGTTATTCAGTGATTCGCGCTGGACACACAGACACATGTAGACTTGTCGCTTATTATTCAGATGATAAACAGAAGGCATCAATTCCAAAAAAATTATTCTGGTTGAAAAATTTTCTTTGGAGCAGTAAAAAATATTTTTGTAATATTACTTCCTACATACTTTTGACATGCCGGGTGAAAAACATGAAAACGATAGTTTTGGGTTTTTGAAGCAGATTTTCAGTGAAAAATGTGCAATTTTCACAAAAAAAAGTGCCAAATTTTGCCATAGAAAATTTAAATCCTTGCCGTGCCGGGCTTAAAATTCACAAGTATGACATTCTAGCGTGTGATCAGTAATCTGAAACAAAATTTTCAGACAAGTGGATTTTTTGAAATGTTTGTAAATGAGTCTGAAAGAACTTTCGAAGAAGAAAAATTTTTTTGAAACAGTAAAAGTTTTCACCGGTGTATTTACTATGGCAATCTGTATGAAAGACAGTTCTGGCCTAAGATCCGTCAACTCGACCACGCTACCGTAGTTAGTAAATTTCTACTAAAAGGTTTTACGAAAAAATGTATCAAATTTATCGTATGTCACTCTTTTTGTCAGGTTTTTTGAGAAAAATAAGGAACTAATCGTTGAAAATCGACAAATTTGATACATTTTTCAGTAAAATCTCATGATGGGAGTTTACTTACTACGGTAGCACTCGATTTAGCTGTGTCTCGAGCCTCGCTTTTGTGGTGTGATATCGGGAGGCGGAGCGCCGGCCACAACTGACTTTTGTACAGATTGTCATAACTTATTAGCATGCCAGAACGCTGTCAACCTCGCTCCACTGAAACTCTAACTGGAGAGACGCAGAGATACGCGCGGCAAGTTTAAATTTAATTTTTACGTGTAAAATGGACTCCTCTCGGACAAACGCCGCGTAAATCTACACAACTTTGTCCGAGAGGAGTCCATTTTACACGTAAAAAATTAAATTTACATTTGCCGCGCAAAATATTCTAATATTTTTCCGTAAAACAATTATGCCCTCGATAATTTTTTTCCCCCGTGACTCTCCCCCAAAACCCTCGACCCCGCCCCTTTTTCAAAATTATTTTCCAAAAAATTCAAATTTCTCGCCAATTCACCTTCATTTCCTACAAATAATGACCACTTTGAACGAGCTTTCCGACGTCTATATCGATGAATTCATTGCCAAATTCAAGGAGGACATTTCTGTAAGTTTGTCGGTTTGTCCGGATGTCCAGGTGGAAGTCTGGACATCCGGACAGACAGATATATAGCTTGCTGTTTGTCTGTTCGATTGTCTAGAGGTCCGGATGTCCAGAGAAAATTTTAGATTGGGCGGACATCCGGATATTCAGGTATATGGACAGACAGACATATGGGAGTCCGAGAGAAAACGGGTTTTGAAATGTCTGTCTGTCCATTCATTGTGTCCGGATGTCCGGAGGTCTGCCGGTCCGGATATCCGAGTATCCGGATGTCTTGCTCACTTGTTCATCTGTCTGTTCATTTGCCTGTTTGTCCAGATGTCATGGTGGAGATCCGGACATCTAGACATCCGGACAGACAAATATCCGTTCAGGTGTCCGTCTGTACAGATGTCCAGGTATCCGAATGTTCATCTGGGTATCCAGATGTCCGGATGTCCAGATGTCCGGTTGTCCGGATGTCCAATCAGATGTCCAGATGTCTGTCTGTCCTCATACCTAGAAGTCTGGATGTCTGTCCTCATATCCGGATGTCCAGCTGTCCAGTTTGCTATGAGGACATCTGGACATCCGGACTTCACCTATGTCTGTCTGTCCATCCGCGTTTCCGGATGTCCGGATGTCCAAAAACTTCCAAATTTCAGCAAAAACCGTCCCAATCTCGTTCTCCCACCGCCTCTGCCGAAAAGTCGGAAAAATCCGGAAAATCTACAGTAATCCCCGCGAAAATCGATTTTTCAAATCTGCCATGCTCCTTTGAAATTCGTTTTTATTCGTGAAATAAAACATTTTTTGATAAGAAATACCGTAAGAATACCCGTATTTGGGGATTCTTTGTGGGGAAAATTGACTCCGCCCATTTTTTTGGGGCTGGGAAAGTAGGCGGAGCCTGGGGTATGAGGGGGGGGGGGGGTGGGGTGATGAAACAGGAAATACTGGAATGGAGATCGGGACATTAAAAAAAATTTGGAAAAAAATTGAAAAAAAAATTAAAAAATGTCAGGTTTCGACTCATGACGAGGAGCGGAACTGGTCGTCGGGAGTTCTACTGGAAAAAATGTTTTTTCTTGGGAAAAAACTGTATATAAATTACACAGAACGACTTCATGCGGGGTGTATAAGACATGCAAAAAAAAGTTTAAAAAAAAAATTAAATAAAATTTTTTACTGTTTCAAAAATTTTCAAAATTAAACTGTAACAGTGACGAATTCAATGAACGTGAACGTTCTGTAACAAAGATTGTTTCCTGAAAAAAATGCTGTTTTTTCTACACCAGTAAACTTTTTCACTAATTTCTTATATATAAGCTAAAATTTTTTTAATTGTTGAATTAATGAAAATTTTTCATTAACTCCAAGTTTCAACAGAAAATTTATCTGAAAAAATTTGTACATCTAAAAGTGAGTTTTTTCACTGTTTCAGAAATTTTTATGAAATATTTTGAAACACTAAAAATTTGGTGACATAATCCGAAAATTGATTTTTTTCCCTCGCAAGTTTCATGTGTAAATATATTTATACCAGTAACTTTTTCCCTTTTTTTTCGAGAAGTTTTTTTTATTAGCCTTATACAACAGGTGACTACGCGCTCTATTCATGACGCCGTTCGTCACGTTGAAAAAGCTAGGCTATTTCGGCTGGGAGGGCTAGCTGGCCGAGATTTTCAACGTGGCAGACGGCGTCATCAATAGGACTTCGTTTTTTTCCTACTTGAAACAGTTTGAAAATATTGCAAGAACTTATCACGACAACTTTTTGAAATCTGATTTTGCATACAACATTTTAATTTGTCTACAACATTTTTTTAGTGTTTCAAAAAGTTCCAGAAAAAATTTGAAACAGTTCCGTTAATTTTCTCGCAGTCGTAGCTCTGAAGTTCTAAGAATACATTCATGAATTGAATTTTTCCAAAGATCACTTTTTTAAAAAATGTTTTCGAATTTTCGTTTTCGAAAAAACTTCTCTATTATCTTCAAATGTTCAGAAACTTTCATGAAATATTCTGAAACTGTAAGAATCCGATGAATAAATAGAGATTTTTTTTGACTGTTTCAAAAGAAATATTTTACAAATTTTCGGACTTGCAAAAAATGTTGATTCTCCATTTCGATTCATTATTTATTCAAGACTTTTTGGAACCGAGAAGTTGCATACATTGTTTTTTTTTCTGTTTTTTTTTTCTCAAAACCTTCCAGAAGAAATTCGAAACAGTAAAATTCCAATAATTCGTAAACAGGAATTGAATTTTTTAAATAGAAAGTTGCTGTTTTTCAAAGATTCTTCAATCATTTTCGTCCTAGTGAGCAACGCACCGAACTACCATCGAAAGTTTTTTGAAATGAAATTTTTTTACCAAAAATTTTTTTCTGTTTCAAAAAATTTTAGGAAATATTTTGAAAGAGTGAAAACTCGTTAAAATTGGCCCTATATTTGAACTTTTTGAAAAGAAAATGAAACAGTAGACAAATTTGAATCGGCTATTTTTATTATTTCGGCAAGACGATTTCGGTGTAGACTAAAATTTTTTACTGTTTCAGAAGAGTTGAGAAAAAAATTCGAAACATTAAAATTTTGCTAACTTAATTCCAATTTCAAAAATCATTCTTCTTGAAAAAAATGTCAGGTGTATGTAGTACGAAAGCACAGTAGTAATTAAAAAAGACATTTTTCTTACAATTTTTTTCTTCTGTTTCAAAAATTTTCAAAAATTATTACAAAAAAAGAACAGTTACTAAGTCATCCATTTATTCGATTGAAAAATTCCCCAGGTGTATAATGTAAGCACTAGTAAAAATAACTATCAATGTTTTCTTTGGAAAAATTTTTTGATGTTTCTAAAATTTCCGAAAAAAAGTTTGGAAGAGCGCTCAAGTACTACTGCTAGGGATCTTAGACTTTGCAAAAAAATTCTTGGGAAATTGCCAGATGTATATATAAAAGAGTACACTTTTTACACTGTCTCGAAAATTTTTCAGAAAAAGTTGAATTCACAAAAACATTTAATGAGCTTATTATTTAGTGACTTCTAATGAATTAGCAGATTCATTCATTTTCCAGAATAAAACTTCTACTGTTTCAAGAAATTTCAAAATAAAAAACTTCAATGTTAAAAAGATATTAATAAGTCTGCATTCCATTCAAAAAAAGCTTTAAATTTTATGATCTACAACTTTGTAGTTGACAACTTTTATACGGAAAGAAAGTCGTAGGTCAAACATTTTTTCACTGTTTCAGAATTTTCCAGAAAAAGTTTTGAAACAGTGAAAATTCATTAAGATACGTTCCGTTGAAGCTCCGAGTTTCCAATCAATTCATATTTAGAAATTAAGTTTTTTTTTCCATAAAAATGTGGGGGAGTGTGAGGGATGTAATTGCGCTATATTGAATAAGAAGGCGGGGCTTAATCGAAAGCCTAGAAAGATGAACATTATTCAGTGATTTTTATCAACTTTTCAATAAATTAACTTCGAAAATTTTTAATCGTCTTGAAATGAAGAAATCATTGAGTTTTTATTGAAAAATATTCAACTTTTTGCGGAGTCTTTGATTAAGCCAGGCCTTCCTTCTCCTTATAGTGCGATTAGGGAATTTTTGCTGTTTCAAAAAAATTCAAAACATTTCGAAACAGTGCCCAAACACAATGTGATCTTCGCTTTCCTAGCGCATAGTTGCTGAAAAATTTCCAGACATACCATTTAAATTTTTTCACTGTTTCAAAAATTTTTCAGGAAGAATTGAATTCACAAAAAACTTGATTTGTGCTTCGTTATCGTTAAACTGTTTCGAAAATTTCCAAAATTTCTGGCCGAAACTTCAATGCTACTTGTTCTGCTGTGAAAAACGACTAGACTTGACTAGAAAAAAATTCAAAATGTATATAAACACCTGTAAACAAATTTTTCGAGACGAAAATGTTTCCACTGTTTCAAAAAATTTCAAGAAATAAATTAAATCAGTGGAAAATATTCGGTGTTCGTTTTCATAGTGATCTCTGTAAATGTCAGTTGTGGCCGATTTCCGACAACTCGGCGGCCGCAACATCTTACCATAAAAACTACCGTAAGCAAATTCAAAAATGTTATCGATTTCCATCGATTTTCAACTGAATTTTATTTCTTTCTGAGGAAAAACTTTAAAAATTGTTGAAAATCTCTGAATAATTATGAAGTTCAATAAATAACTAAACATTTCAGGGACTTCTTAGGGTAGCAACATGATTTATACGGTAGTTTTCGTGGTGAGATATCGCTTTTGTCGATTCGGCCACAACTGACATTTACAGTGGTCACCATAAAAGATTGTTTCGAAACAAAAAACCAGTAAAAATATTTTTCACTGTTTCGAAAATTCCCATAAGTTCTGGCCGGAACTTTAACGATTAGTTGCTCTGCTGTAAAAAAGCTTACAAGGGAAGGTCCCCAGGTGTCCCCCCGGGATTTCTTAGATATTTTGTGGGTAGGTAGGCCCAAGGTGCCCCATCTCAAATCCGAAGTTAGAGGTGCGCTCTCGGAGGTTTACTGGAGTTACAGTACGTTTTCCAATTTTCGAATGAAACCTGACCTCTCAACTTTGAGGAGCTATAACTTTTTTCTTTTTCGAGCTATTTCCTTGGCTTTTGCCTCATTCGAACCA
>GL380254.1:18476-38070 GCA_000143925.2 Caenorhabditis brenneri | reverse complement strand
ACACCCAAGAAACAGTGAGCCCTTGGTCGAAGAGTTTGGCGACCGCTCCAGAATCATATCGACGAATCACAGCTTTTGCGTTTCTCATGAAAGCCTCCACATGCTCCATGGCGGTGGGAACATAAGCTCCACGAGCAAGACGTTTCTTCTGGCAAGACGGGATACTTCCTCCAAGCAGTTGTTGATCTCCACGACCCAAGAAGAATTCAGCAATCAATGGTTTCTCTCCGAATCCAGTGACCTCAACAGTATACTTGATTTGGTCTTCCTTCACAAGTTCAGAAGACTTGAGGGTGGAGTTGAACTTGGTTCCAGCTGGGAGATGGCTGAGCATGGAAACAACCTTTTTTAAAAATCAAAGAATTATTTTTGCAGTTTTATGGAAAATCCAACTCACCCTAGTTGTAGACACCCTTGCATCCAGTGAAAACAAATCCAGGACGGAAGAGACCAGCGATGACGGTTGGATCTTTTGAAGCATTCCACGTATCCACTACATGAAAATCAGAAAATTTTCTGAAAAACTTTGAATAAGTCCCGTAAGTCAAAGGTGAGACCTATATCTGAGTATGTATAGTGACCTTACTTGCCACCCCCTACCGGATGGTGATGGTCTCCCGAGACCGGATGTCCAAAAATTGGCACTAACTGAGTTCACTTCTATTTCAATTTTTCATATATCCATCTGTCCTGGTTATGCTTGAAGTGATGGAATAATCCTCCAAGAGACTTTTTTGTAGACCACTTATTGTTGGTTCGAATGAGCCAAAAGCCAAGGAAATAGCTCGAAAAAGAAAAAAGTTATAGCTCCTCAAAGTTGAGAGGTCAGGTTTCATTCGAAAATTGGAAAACGTACTGTAACTCCAGTAAACCTCCGAGAGCGCACCTCTAACTTCGGATTTGAGATGGGGCACCTTGGGCCTACCTACCCACAAAATATCTAAGAAATCCCGGGGGGACACCTGGGGACCTTCCCTTGTTAGCTGAGAAAAATCCCCAAAAAAATCCTAAATACCAGTAACCAAATCTTTCAGATGGGAATTTTTTTTACTGTTTCAAAAATTTCCAGAAAAAATATATTTCAATGTCTGAAACAATCGACGAGTTACATTCGTAATTTTGCCCAAAAAAATTTCCGTGTGTACATATTAGAGTGTCGCCTTGTAAGACAATGCTCTCATTTTTGGACTGTTCTCGCAAACTATATGTCTCGCGTCCGTCTCGCCTCGTCTCGCACGAAGGATCGCAAGATGCAATCCTCGCAAATGCTCGCTTCTGTCTCGTCTCGCACTCGCATTCCTCTTTTCTTCCACGTTTCAAAAGTTGGTTTTTTAACCGAAAGGTCAGATTCTCTTCGAAAATCCAACTTTTGAAACGTGGAAGAAAAGAGAGAGAATTCAGTCCAGTTCACGGTACAAGCTGTCTTGCAAGTCTTGCATATTTTTTGCGAGCATTATGCAAGCATTGAAAAATGCGATCACGTGCGAGAATCAAAAAATGCGAGATGAGACAGAAGCGAGCATTTGCACAGAAAAAATTTTGAAAAAAATGATACTGTTCCAAAAATCTTTAACTTTTTTCATCCAGCTTTTTGGCTCTAATGTTTCTTTTTTGTAATTTTTTCAAAACCAAAATTGGTCTTACTACAACCGGGTATTCAGAAAAAATCGAATATTGATCAGGAATTTTTTTGACTGTGTTCTTTGAATGTCAATATTGCAAATGTCTAATCTTAACAAAACTAGAAAAACTTGAAACAGTAAAAAAATTTTGAAAATAGATTTGAACACTTTTTTACTGTTTCACAAAAATTCATTCGCTGCTTGAAAAATCCAAGAATTGCTAATTCAATGAATTGTTCGTCTTTTTTTTCCTGAAATTGTTTTTAATACAGTACGATATTAATGTGTGAAACAGCAGAACATAGGTGATATTTTTCGAATTTAGTTCAATTTTTGAAAAAATTTTACCGTTTCAAAAAAAGTTTTTGATCCATAGTGTCTCTAAATTAGTAATGATCCTCGTAAAGGTTTGTCAAAAATTATTTTTCTTCAAAGAAAAATGGAACTCAAAAAAATAATTTCTCTGAAAATTTCACGGTATATCCATCTGGTGGGTTTGAACCTAGGGTCCATTTGGCTGAACACCAAAAGCGTTACCAACTACGCTATGCGGCCCGGAAAGAGCGCCGGAGCCTTTTTCATTCTCAATACGAGTCTCAACACAACGAGGGTCCCCACCTTTAAACAATAAATAAAGTTGCTCTGTTCGTGGAACTGTTAGAGACTCAATGTGCAATGCGAAGGTTTCTGATTTAAACAATTTTTATGAAGCAGTAAAATTTTTTTTAGAATTTCACTGTTTCAAAAAAAAATCAATTGTGTTCGTGGTAAGGGAATAAGATTAGTCATACCATGTTCACAACAACAGAAAAATTGTGAAACAACAATTTTTTCAATTTTTCAACATTTTCACTGTTTCAGAAAAAATTTTAGCCTATCGTGTATCTAAACTAGTAATGGAGCTATAGGTGGAAAATCAAACGTGCATCTTACATTACAGGGTGCGAGGAGGATATCTCCCAAAAGAAAAGAGTCAGATTGATTTTTCTTGGGTTGAGCACCGGACCAGTATGTAACAAAAATAACTACAAACTGTTAGAGCCTCTTTCTGATTACTGGTAAATCTGTACAGTTCCGCTCACTTTTACTACTGCACGCGACATTTTTCACTCGGCATCTTCTCAAACTTTACCAATACCAATTCTGTATTTCTTACATTGCGCGGCTTGTTGCAGGATGAAAAAACATTCCTAAAGTTGTGTTTCCTTCAATAACAAAAAAAATTGAAACAGTGAAAAAAATTTCTGAAATTTTTTTTTTGAAATATTTATTTTTATTTCCCAATTTTCACTGTTTCAAAAAAATTAGTTTGCGGTTCTTGAAAATAAAAAACATGTTCTGTATTGAGTATTGAGTTGTTCGTCATAAAAATAATTGTGAAACAATAAAAAATTCCAAAAATGTTTTCGTTTTAATTTTTTTACTCCCAAAATTTTCATTGTCTCATAGAAATTATTATAGTTGTAATACCCGAAGAAGATTACTGAGTTAGTGTTCACCTTTACAATGAGAAACTTTTGAAACAGTAAACAAAAATTCTGAAAAAATATTTTTTTCAAAAACTTTTTTTTGTAATTTTCTGAAAATTTTATATTATTATGTTCATGAAACTTCTGAAGAATCAATGCGCGCTGTGAAAATTTCTGGCTGACTACTTTCTTATGAAACAGTTAAAAAAATTCGAAAAAATTTTTTTGTGATTCTTATTCTTTTTTTTGTGATTCTTATTCTTTTTTTTGTGATTCTTATTCAAAAATTATATTCGCGATTTCTAAATTATAAAAAATCGTTATGTTTTTGCTATGCGTTGCCCTTCATGAAACAAAACAGTGAAATATTCCAAAGTTGTTCTATAGTGTTAGGTTTGAAAAAAATAAGTCGGTAACATTTTACTTCAAGCGGTAATTATGATTTCTGGGAGATACGTGAATTCGAAAATAGTATCACAAGAATGAAACTGAACACTTGTGAAACAGAAACTTTTTTTTTAGAATTCATTAGACTTGAAACAATTTTCAGAGAGAATTTCTGTTCTTTCTACATGTTTTCGCTTATTTTTTTACTGCACTAAAAATCATCTTATTACTGGTAAGACTTTTACTCGAACAATTTCTAACAAGATCACTTGTAAGAGATCACATGTAGTAAATATATTTTTGGTGAAACTGTAAACAAAATTCCATGGATGGTTTTTCCAGATTTTTTTTCCTGTTTTAATTTTTGCTGTTAACAATCACTGCTTTCTGTGTGTCTGTTAGTTAGTGGAACACAAACTCTAGCTCCCTTTGTAGTGAACCAATATTATACTACCGCGATGATGAAGGTATTTTCAGTCTGCCATGCATTGTTTGAAATTGTTTTTTATTCGTGAAAAAAAAATCATTTTTTGAAACAGAGAAACATTTTTTTTTTGATAAGAAATACCGTAAGAATACCCGTTGTTTGGGGATTTTTTTTGTGGGATAAGTAGGCTCCGCCCCTTTTTGGAGATGGGAAAGTGGGCGAAGCCTAGAGTATAGGGGGTGATGGAACAGGAAATATTTGGGACGGAGATCGGGGAATTGAAAAAAAAAACAAAAAATATGGAAAAAAAATTAAAAAATGTCAGGTTTCGACTCGTGACGAGGGGCGGAGCTTGTCGTTGGGAGTTCTACTGAAAAAAATTTTTTGGTGAAAAAAAAACTGTATATAAATAACACAAAATAAACTCATGCGGGGTGTATACAACATGCAACAAATAAAAAGTTTTTACTGTTTCAAAAGTTTTCAAAAACGACTGGAACGATTGTAAATTCAATGCACGAATTGTATTTGTTAAAAAAATTGTTTTCTGAAAAAATGCAGTCTATCTACATCAGTAAACTTCTCACAACAAATTTTCAATATAATTTTTTTACTGTTACCAAAATTTTTTGAAATATTGAATTAGTGAAAAATCATGATTCTTTCCAAATTTTCAAAAGAATTTTTGGAATCTATATTAATACAAAAATAATTTTTCACTGTTTCAAAAACTTCCAAAAAAAAATTTTGAAACAGTAAAAATCCGATCATATGTTTTCCGTCGTAGCTCAGGAGTTCCAGCAATTCATATGCAGAAATTGAATTTTTTTCAACAAAAAACTTCCCACCATTTTTTCAGCAACTTTGTTTCAAAAACTTTTAGGAAAACATTTGAATCAGAAAAAAAAATTTTCTGTTTCAGAAATTTTTAGGATATCTTTTGAAAGAGTGAAAACTCGTTAAAATTCGCTCTGTCTTTGAACTTTTCTCAAAAAAAAAAAGGAAAACGGCTATCCACTCCGAATGTTAAGTTTCTTTTTTTTCGCCAAGACAATTTTGGTGTAGAAAAAACCGAATATTTTTTTACTGTTTCAGAAGAGTTTAGAAAATTTTTTTGAAACGCTAAAATTTTGCTAACTGCAGTCCAGAAAAATCAAACTTCATAAAAAAAAATGTCAGGTGAACAATGTGAAAAAGTATAACAGCAATTAAAAAAAATTGTGTTCAAATTAAAAAAAAATGTTTCTTCTTCAAAAATTTTCAAAAACTATTATCAAAGAAGAACAGTTACTAAGCTTCGTGGTGGTTGTTTCCAAAATTTCCAAAAAAAATGGGGAGTACTATTGCTAGGGATTTCAAATATTGCAAAAAAAAAGATTCCCGGGAAATTCCCAGATGTATATATAAAAGAGTAAATTTTTTTCACTGTTTCAAAAATTTTTCAAAAAAAATGGAATGCACAAGAAAGTTTGATGAGCTTATTATTCAGTCACTTCTAATGAATTTATAGATTCAATCATTTTTCAGAGATTTTTTTCATCCATACGATGTGATGAACCGTCGGCTACATCCGTGCGATGCGCCTAGGCTCCCAACCGACAATCCTGTATCTGGACTGATACTGGGGGAAGGGTGGGGGGGGACACTGGGGGAAGGGGAAGACCTCGACCTACTTACGACAGAGGATGAACGAGACAATGGTCCACAAGTGGACCTCCCGTTCATCGTATCTCTTTCGGCCGAGACCAGATGAGCACAATCTCTGATGCACATGGGCATAGGAAATCAGTAAAAATTCTACTGTTTCAAAAAGTTATCGAAAAAAAAATTTCAATACGTGGAAAATATTCGTAGTGAGGTGAATCTACTAAAAACCAGTTTACCAGTAAAAATTATTACCAAATTTTCCTTGAAACAAATTTTTACTGTTTTGAAAACTTTCCGGAAAAAACCCGAATAAACCAAATATTAATATTCACTTCATCTAGGAAATTTTCATGTAAGGAGAATTCGTTCATCAAACTTTTTTTTACTGTTTCAGAGATTTTCAGAAAGTATTTCATAATTAACTCGAACATTACATATTCATGAACTAAATTTTTCTTCATGTTCATACACCCATAAAAATAGTATCATTTGAATTTTTGCAGAAGTTCTACAAAAGTTCACAAATTATTTTTCACCATTTTAGAAAGTTTTAGATAAAATTTTGTCTGTAAAGGCATCAAACCTTTCAAGAAATTTGATAAACAGGAAGTTGAATTTTTTTAACACGGAAGGAAAGTCGTAGGCCAAGCATTTTTCACTGTTTCAGAGATTTCCAGAGAAAATTTTGAAACAGTGAAAACTCGCTCAGTCGAATCACCAAATTTCCAATAAATTCATATTCTTCCATATTCAGGAACTAAGTTTTTCTCCATGAAACGTTTCTGGTGTATCACACAGTGGGAACCTGTGAGGAATGCAATCGCGCTATATTGAACAGGAAGGCGGGGCCTAATCAATGCCTAGAAAGATAAACATTGTTCAATGGTTTCTATCGATTTTTCAATGAAAATAACTTTTGGAAAATTTCCTAACGTCTTGTAATGAAGAAATCATCATGTTCTTATTGAAAAAATATTCAATTTTTTTCTGGTCGAAATTTCAATGTTATTTGTTCTGCTATGAAAAACGACTAGAAAAAACTTGTAGAAAAAAATACTGGTGTAGATTAACACCTGTATTCAAATTTTTCAGACGAAACCTTTTTCACTGTTTCGAAAATTTTGAAAGAAAAAATTAAATCAGTGGAAAATATTCGGTGTTCGTTATTATAATGATATCTGTAAATATCAGTTGTGACCGAATTTTGACAACTCGAAGGGCGTGATATCTTACCACAAGACTACCGTAAGCGAATTCAAAACGCTTTATCTATTTATCGACTTCCATCGATTTCCAACGGAATTTAATTTTTTCTGAAGAAAACTTTAAAAATTGTTCGATAAGAAACTCAAAATTTCAAGGACTTCTTACGGTAGCAATCAATTTTATACGGTAGTTTTCGTGGTGAGATATCGCTTTCGTCAATTCGGCCACAACTGACATTTACAGTGATAACCATAATAGATTTTTTTTCGAAAAAAAAAACAAGTAAAACGATTTTTTACTGTTTCGAAAATTCCCATAAGTTCTGGCCGGAACTTCAACTTTATTCGTTCTGAAGTAAAAAACTTATCTGAAATAAATCCTGGTGTTTATATACACCAGTAACCGGATTTTCAGGCAGAAATTTTTTTAATTTTTCAGAAATTTCAAGAAAAAAATTGCAATTAGTGGAAAATATTCTTCGACATGAACGATATTCCAAAAAAAACTTTTCAGAAAAAAATCCTAGTGTATAGGTAAAAAAAAAAAGAAAAAAAAATCTTTGTCATTTTCTCCCCACAGGAAAAAAATCATCCCATGAAATCATTTGGAAATTAAATTTTTTTCGAATTTTTTTCCAGTGTAATTCAAAAAAAATATTCGAAACAAACAAAAACTTGGTAAAAATCTCAATAAAATCTTGACTAGGAAAAATATTCCTGATTTTCACTTAATTTTCAGGCAGAAAAATTTTTACTGTTTCACTACCTTTATACTAACATTTTCTAATTATAATATTTTCCAGAAAAAATTTCCAGGTGTATATTAAGAAAGCATAGCAGATGATGATTTCCCTTTTATTACGCCGTCTGCCACGTCGAAGAAACTCGGCCAGCAAGCGCTTCCAACTGAAATGGCCTAGCTTTTTCAACGTGGCGGATGCGTCATCAATAGAGGGCGTAATCATCTTCTATATGAGGGTAGTATATACACCAGTAAAAAAATTAATAAATATATACCACCAAATTTCACCACGGGACCAAAAAAAGGAAAAAAGGAGTTTACGAACCACAACACCAACAAAATATGAAAATGGAAAATAAAAGTTCTGGAAACTTTTTTGGGATTTTGAAAATAAATTTTTACTGTTTAAAAAAAATGTATTTAGTAGGCGTTTTCTGTTTTCAATGATTTCTGCATCAGAATTTAATCAACAAATACTTACCCAAGAGAAAAAAAAATCAATTGGAAACAGTAAAAACAATTACGGTTTCATCAGAAAAATTTTTTCCAAAAAACAAACATTTTTTGGTCACTTCATTCTTTTTCATTTCCAAAAAACCAAATATTTTTCCATGAACTATATATTTTTTTCCATTTTTTATACACAGTTTCATGCCGCCTTACCCATCAGCATACTGCAATTGGATTGCTCAAAAGTGGCCGACGTCTCGAGACGACCTGTTTGGAGGTGGTGGTTTAGTGGAGAATTGGGATCAGTTCTTCAAATTTTTTTTCTTTTATTTCAAAAGAAATTCAGTTTTTCCGAATAAAAACACAACGAAAAGCACGGAAAAATAGAGAAATATAGAAGTTCTAGGAAAACCCATGGTATCTCAAAAGTGGGCGGAGCTAGCAAAAAATTGTCAACAGGAAAGTTGCTCACAATTCAATTTTAAACAATTTTGTAGTTGATAATTTTTTCCTAGCTCCGCCCATTTTTGAGATATACCGGTTTAAAAAGCTAGATGTTAAATTTAGCTGTGTATTATAGCGAAAGTGGTGAGAAAAGGAGTTTTGTTCAACAAAAGTGAAAAAAGATGAGTTCTGTGTGGATTTAGTGTAGTTTCGAGGTGGTGAAATTCCGTATTTTTTATGAAACAGGGAAAACACTTCAAAATTATAAAAAAAATTACAGTTTCAGAAAAAAGATTTTTCTCTGTCCTAGAAAAATCTCGTTAGTTTCTTGTCATCCAACTGTAGGCTTTCACCTCCATTTTTACAGTAAAACACCGCAAAAAATCTAAAAATCTCTAAAATTCCATGAAAAACACCTCAAAACCACACACATATCACCCATTGTCTCTCTAATTCTACTGTTAGTAGTGTTGTTAGTTTTATATCTCTTTTCCCAAACTAGCTATCAAAAAGTTGTCTACTACAAAGTTGTACAACACAAAATTTGAAGCAACTTTGCTGTTGACAACTTTTCTCTAGCTCCGCCCACTTCTGAGATATGCGTTTTTGAAGTTGGGCGTCCTTTGAGAAGGACGCGTGCCAGGAGAGAAAGGCGCATATCTCAAAAGTGGGTGGAGCTACAATAAAACTTCCAATGGCAAACTTGTTCAAAATTTGATTTCGAGCAAGTTTACTGTTGACAACTTTTTTCTAGCTCCACCCACTTTTGAGATATGCGCCATTAAACTGGGCCGTGCGCCAAGAAAGGAGAGGCGCTCTCGTTGCCTGCGTCTCTTCCAAAAAGGGGCGGAGCTAGAAAAAAGTTGTCAAAAGTAAAACTGCTCCAATTTTTATGCTCTACAAGTTTGTAGTTGACAATTTTTTGATATCTACAACGGGAAACGAGTTATTTTTGTTAGTAGGAAAGTGCGCTCTATTGACAATTTTTCTTGAATTCCGTCTGAATTGTCAACAGAACTGAATTGTCAACAGATTCTAAGAAGCAAAAATAAATGAGAAACTCACCTTTCTGCCCTCCCTCCGCGACCCATTTGAAGTATTTTCGGCATTTCGAAGTGACACTTAGGACCCAAGCATGGAGCATTATCAGCATTATATCCGCAAAGTGCCAGATGAAAGAAACGGAATCGGAGTGGTCACCGAGGGCTTCTGGAAAATTTGAATTTCGGGAAATTGAATTTTTGGAAAAAATTGTTTTTTCATGAAATTTATTTTTTTTACTGGTTCAAAATTTATTTTATGACGGGCAATCTGACAGTAGAACAATATTTGAATTGTCAAAATTACAAATTAATTTTTTTTTGAAACAGTAAAATTTTTGAAAAAGAAGAATAAGAATCACGAAAATAAATTTTTTTTGAAATTTGTTTTACTGTTTTAATTTTTTTTGTTCTAGAGGGAAGACTAGATGAACAATTTTCGTTTTCCTCAAAAGCATATTGACTTTTTTGAAACTGAAAGACAATTGAAGTCAATAAAAAAATGTTTGTAACTTTTTTCTACTTCACAGTTATGAACTCCTCGTTGATTCTTCCGCTCAAAGCACCATTATTAGTTTAGATACACGTTGGGCTCAAAACTTTTTTTGAAACATTAGAATATTTGGAAAATTAGAAAAAAAATTTTTTCGAATTTTGTACTGTTTGAAAGTTTTTCCTGTCATAGAGAGAAAACAATAAAAGCAATATCTACATTTCTCGAAAAGCACACTAACTTTTTCTGAAACAGTAAAAATTTCGGAAAAATAAAAAAAATATTTTCCTCTTGGAATAATGGGATAAAGGGGAACTCAACACGAGCAATTTTCTTTTTTTATCAAAAACACATTAGTTTTTTTTTGAAATAGTAAGAAACTTGAGAATTTTTTGAAACTGTTTCTTTAGAAGCAATTTATTTCAGAAACCTTCACAACGCGCATTGATTTTTCAAGAGTTCCAGGGACACAGTATTTGTTTCACTGTTTCATAGAAAATAATTTTTGATTCTCCTGCACCATTACTAGTTTTGATACACATTGGGCCAAAATTTTTTTTTGAAACAGTAAAAATTTTGGAAAATTGAAAAATTGGAAAAATATTGTTTTTTTTGCTGTTCCAATTTCCAGTATTATTTTGTGCCTCCACAATCATACTTGTTTCTCACAGTAATATCGTACAGTATCAAAAAATTTTTCGGCTTTAAAAACGGGCAATTTGTTAAAATAGCATTTTTTGGATTTTTCAAGCAATGCATGAATTTTTGTGAAACAGTAAAAAAGTGTTCGAATCTATTTTTGAATTTTTTTTTACAAATTTTTCTAATTCGTTAAGAAGAAATGAGCAGATATTTGAAATCTTATCAGGCAGACGAATTTTCTTGAAACAGAAAAAATTTTGAAAAAATTATACTGTTTCGAAAATCTTCAAATTTTTTCATCCAGTTTTTGGCTCAAATCTCTCTTTTTGGCAATTTTTTTCAAAATCAAAATTAGTTTTACTACAACCGGGTATTCGAGAAAATCAGATTTCGATCAGATATTTTTTACTGTTTCAAATTTTGTGCTGGTACTAACGAAATGCCAAAAAAAAACGATTCTACTTTTATTGATGGGGGCTCCGCGTCACTTGGAAACTTGCGAATTCGTAACTGCGATGTTTCGCGACTTGACATTTCGCAGCCAGTACAAAACGACGTAGAAAGCAAGGGTTACGCCAGAAATAACATAAACGTAATTATTGAGATCGTCAGACAAGACTAAGAAATTTTTTTAACATTTTGGTTGAAGTACAATTTCATTCTACTCGCCAAAGTAAGTTGCGAAATGTCGTAGTTGCGAATTGGCAAGTTGCCAAGTGACGCGGAGCCATTGATGGAAAATATTGTCGTAACCATAAAACTGAATTTTGTGAAACAGTTTAAAATGTTTTGGAAGTATCTTTACTTTTTATTAGAGAAGATGTTTCTACAATGATTCAACGAACACCGATTCTACGAACACCGACAAGAAAAAATATCAGAAAAATATTATTTTTGGAAACAGTAAAAAAAAGTTTTAGAATTTTTATCTGCAAATATTTTTCACTGTTTCCAAATAATTATTCATTTTTAATATGTATCAGCTGGTTCTTCTCAGTCACAAACTTTATGAATCAAATTTTTATTTTACCAGTACACTGAAATATCAGAAAGAATTGAAATTTTATTGTTTCAATTTTCATCGCAAAAAGAAATCAAAACGAATTTTAGAACCGCTCAGAAAAAATAGCATTGCTTTTGAAACGGTAAAAATATTTGCAAAAAAAATGTTCCAAAAATTTCTTTTTGCTGTTTCAAATTTTTTCTACTACGGGATGAAATTAAGAAAATCGATTTTCGTAGTCTCAATACATTAATGTATTTCCCCTGGAACAGCAGTCATCGGGACACATTTTCGAAATAATGTTTGCTCTTGCAATAAATCGATAGCCTCATATTTTTTTTTCAGGGAGTAATCATTGAACGATGGCACAAATACCGCTGTTACTATTGAAATGTCTTCATAGGGATGGTACTGAATCTTTGTGGAACAGTAAATAATTTTTTCCAGGTATTTGAGAATTTTTTTTACTGTTTCGATATTTTTCAGTTTTGCAAATGTTTTAGGCGTAATCATTCTGATCGACTTTTCGTTTTACAGGAAATATTGTGAACATACATGTCCAGGGCTGGTCGGGGCCGGGCCCAAACCAAAATTTTCATCAAAAATAAATAAAAAATATTTATTCAAAGCAGTGATTATTGAATGCAGGAAAAGACGTTAGTTTATTGAAAATTTTAACACAAATATTCGAATATTCACGATGTGGCCGATTGATAGACTAGACACAATGAACCATATATTTCTTTTTTTAAACAGTGAAAAATATTTAAAAATTGTATAATTTTGAAAAAAACTGTTTTTCTGTATCACTTTTTATTATTTTTTTCACCGCTTACTGTTTTAAGACAATTTTTCTGGCTGTTCACTGATATGGATGGTAGGTCGCAACAAGCAATTATCGGATTTCTTCAAGGGCAATAGATGGGTTCTTGTGAAACAGTAAAATTATTAAGAATAAATTTTCGAAAATTTTTTACTGTTTCAAAAACGTACGAGCTTGTATCAAGCTATGTTTGGCTCTAATTTTTACCAGGTGAAAAATCCAGAATCCCAAATCTTACTACAATCGAGAATCCAGAAAATGACTTTTTGATCAGAATTTTTTTTTCTGTTTCAACGTTTATCTTAGTAAAAACGGAATTCCAGTATAAACGATTCTTGAACTTTACCTGAATCGTTTATACCCCTAGTTTTCATGATTTTTTTTTGAAAATTCGTTGCTTATCAAAAATAAAATTTTTTTTTCAAACATTTTCAAAATCTTGCCCAATCGTGTCGAAAAGTTATTGCTTCAATCTGCAAACAAAGCGAAAAATAATTTTAAAAGAATGCTCGTTTTGAAAATTCTCAGAGCGTGCATTGTGTCTCAAAAAAGTTTTAAATGGAAAGTATTCAGAAAACTACTTCTTTTGTGAAGTATTACATGGGTATGTTTTTTGAAACAGTAAAAAAATTACTGTTTCGAATATTATTTCAGGAAAATAAATCCTATTTCAATGTACTTTTGATTCGTAATTTTCATATCAAACAGTTTTTACTAGCGATAAAAAATTAAGAAAAAAAAATGTTCAGTGCAGATTTTTTACTGTTTCGTTCTTTTCTTTGACCCAAAAGCGACTGGTTTTTTGGATTGCACAGAAAATACAGAAACTTTTTTGAAACAGTAAAAGTAATTTCCAAAATAATTTTCAAAAAATGTTCTTTGCTGTTTCAATGTTTTTCTACGATGAGAAGAAGTCGAGAAAATTGATCCGAAGTTTTTCTCGTGTGAATTGATTTTTGGTTGGGATAGTTGAAACTGAACATTTGTGAAGCAGTAAACTTTTTTAGAAGAATTCATTAATTTGGAAAAAAGTGCTGTTTCAATTTTTTCAGTTTTTCAAATATTCAGAAAGAAATTCAGTTTGTGTACACAATTTTTTGATTCTTTTTCCACTGCTCTGAGAAATTTCTTATTTGAGGGTTCGAATCCTACGTGTACAAGTTATTGGAAATCACCTGCAGTGAAGCAGTTAATATATTTTTGTTGAAACTTTGAAAAATTTCTTGAATAGTTTCTTCAAAAATGTTTTTATACTGTTTCTTACATTTTTAGCCGTATTAGAAATATGCCACTCAACGAAAAGAATATCTGAAAATTAATTTCTCTTTTGTATTGAATCAGAGAAAAAAAACATTTTTGAAAGTTTTTCTACTTTGAGATAAGAATCGGTATTCTTAGAACACTAAAATTTGCAACTTTTTTCACTGTTTCAAAAACGAACAAGCTTGTTTCAAGCTCCATTCGGCTTTAATTCTCACATGATGAAAGATCCAGAATCACAATTTTTCTAACTACAATCGGGAATTCAGAAAATAAATTTTTTCTCAGGAATTTTCTTACTGTTCCAAAGTTTTCGTTTGTGTGAACGGAATTTCAGTATGAACGATTCTTGTATCTTTACGGGTAGTGAACATTTCTTCAATGAATCAGTGTAAACTTTTAGAAAACTCATTGTTAATCGAATAAATATTTTTACTGTCCTAAAATTCATAAAAATTGACCGAGCGCATCAAGAAATCACTTCATAGTTTGCATTCGAGGTGAAGAAAAATATCTTCGTGAAAAAAAGATATTTAAAGGATATTTTTTTTGAAACAGTGAAAAGAATTCGCTGTTTCAAAATTAATTCCATTCGGTGGAGAACATTTTGATAATAATCATTTGAATTTCGACATCTTTTCCCAATAATTTCCAGACTTTTTTAGGCCGAGACAAACTTTTTCTACAGTTCCAATTTTTTTCATTTTGTGAAAAAGCCATCAAATCAATATTGCCGATTTCTAAGTTGGATCGCTGCTCCTGTTATTTTTCATGAAAATGAATTTTCCTGGAACAGTAAAAAAGTATTTCGATATTGTTAGGATTGAAAAAAAATAAGTCGGTAACCTTTTATTTCGGGCAGTAACTATGATTGCGGGGAGATGTGTCTATTGGAAAATAGTATCACAAAAATGAAACTGAACATTTGTGAAACAGTAATTTCTTTTAGAATTCATTCGACTTGGAGCAATTTTAGAGAAAGCATTTCTGTTCTTCCTATATGTTTTTGATTGTTTTTTTACTGCTCTGAAAAACTCCTTAGTCAGTTCAAGACTTTCACTCAACAAGTTCTCGGAGATCACATACAGTTAATATATTTTTGTTGAAACTGTAAAAAAAATTCTATGGATACCTTTTCCAATTTTTTTACTGTTTCAATCTTTGCTGTTAACAATCACTACTTTTGTGTGTCTGTTAGTGGAACCCAAACTCAAGGGCCCTTCGTTGTGAACCAATATTATACTACCGCGATGATGCAGTCATTTTCCGTCTGCCATGCTCCTTTGAAATTGTTTTTTATTCGTGAAATAAAACATTCATTTTATGAAACAGGAAAACATTTTTTTTGATAAGAAATACCGTAAGAATACCCGTATTTGGGGATTTTTTGTGGGGGAAAATAGGCTCCGCCCCTTTTTTGGGAATGGGAAAGTGGGCGGAGCCTGGGGTACAGGGGGTGACGAAGCAGGAAATATTGGGGTCGGAGATCAGGGAAATAAAAATGAAGTTTTTTTTGAAAAAAAATTAAAAAATGTCAGGTTTCGACTCGTGACGAGGGGCGGAGCTTGTCGTTGGGAGTTCTACTGAAAAAATAAATTTTCTTGGGGGAAAAACTGTATTTAACACAAAATAATTCCATGCGGGGTGTATACAACATGCATTAAAAATTTTCGGAACATTTTTTTTGAAAATTATTTTTCTATTTCAAAAATTTTCTAAAACAACTGAAACGATGTTAAATTCAATGAATGCTTGGGTTCATTTCAAAAAATTGTTCTCTTGAAAAAAAAAACAGTATAACTATGCCAGTAAACTTTTTACAACAAATTTTTTATACAATTGTTTTCACTGTTACCAAAATTTTTTGAAATGTTGAAATCGGTAAAAAAAAATTTTATTGACTCCAATTTTCCAAAAGAACTTTTTGTAATGGATATTACTGTTTCAAAAACCTCCTGGAATAAATTTCGAAACACTAAAATTCCGTTCAGATTTTCTCATAAGTAGCTCAGAAATTCTAACAATTCAATTCATGTGCAGAAATTGAATTTTTTTTCCACAGTAAACTTCTCACATAATTTTTTCAGGAATTTTTTCACGGTTTCAAAAAAAAACCCTTTCGAATTTTCGAACCACCAACAAATCTCTATTATTCCCAAATTTTCAGAAACTTTCATGAATTATTTTGAAACAGTAAGAATCCGATGAATCTGTCGAAGACGGGGTCAATAATTTCCATACTATTCATACTCGAAAATGAGAAATTGTTCTCTATAAATAAACTTCAGGTGTAGTTATAAACATGTAAAAATACAATTTGTTATAGAATTTTCTAACTGTTTAAAAAAAATTTTCAAATTTTCAAACTTGCAAAAAATGTTGATACGCCATTTGGATTCAATATTTATTCAAGACTTTTTGGAAATGAAAACTTGCCTACAAATGTTTTTTACTGTTTCAAAAACGTCCAGTAACAATTTTGAAACAGTGAAATTCCAATAATTCGTAAACAGGAATTGAATTTTTCTAATAGAAAGTTTCTGTTTTTCAAAGATTTTTCAATCAAAAAAATCAATTCGTCCTAGTGAGCAAAACATTGATTCGCACCGAACTATCACAGAAACTGTTTTTGAAATAAAAAATTTTTTCTCAAAACATTTTTTTCTGTTTCAGAATTTTTTAGGAAATATTTTGAAACAGTGAAAATTTGTTTCACTCCTTCTCTGTCTTTGAACTTTTTTCAAAAGAAAATGTAACAGAAGACAATTTTGAAACGGCTATCCAATCCGAATGTTAAAAAGTTATTTTTTTCGCCAAGACAATTCTGGTGCACACCAAACTTTTTTTACTGTTTCAGAAGTATCGAGAAAAAACTTGAAACATTAAAATTCTGCTAATAATAGAATTCCAATTCCGAAAATTATTGTTCATAAAAATTTCAGATGGAAATAGTATAAAAGTATAATAGAAATTGGAAAAATACATTTTTTGTTCGAATTTTTTTTTCTGTTTCAAAAATTTTCAAAAAGTATTTCGAAGGAAGAACAGTTACTACATCTTTAAACACCGCTTCCAAAAAATTTTTAAATGAATATGTACACCAGCAAAGATAACTATCAAAACTTTTTTTGGAATATTTTTTTGCTGTTTCTAAAATCTCCAAAAAATTTTGAAACAGTGCTCAAGCACTATTGCGCGGTTTGACAGATATTGCAAAAAAAAATTCCCTTTACATCAGTAAAACGTTTTTGCTGTTTCAAAAATTATAGAAAAAAATTTCAATATTATCAAATCGAAAAAATCGCACAAATTTATTTTGAAAATTCACGTAATTCGGAAACTTCTGACTCCTCCCATTTCGGCAGTTCTGCCGCACACTTTGAAAAAATACACTGGATGAATAAAACGTGACCCTCCAAATTCAGACTTGAACTCTCAAAACAACTGAAAACTTGAGTTTCGAAATACCGTGCGGAGAAATTGCAGAAATGGGAGGAGCATAGAATACGTGAGAATAATAAATAAATTTGTGCGATTTTTTTGATTCTATAATATGTGGAAGATATTTGTAGAGATGTAAATCCGCTAAAAACAGTTTTCCAGTGAAAACCTATTACCACGTTTTCATTGAAACTTTTTTTACTGTTTTGAAAATTTTCCGGAAAAACATTGAATAAGCCAAATATAAATAACTTACTCCATCTAGGAAATTTTCAAGTAAGGAGAATTCGTATATCAAACTTTTTTTCACTGTTTCAGAGATTTTCAGGTAGTATTTCGAAACACTAAAAACTTATCAACTCGAACACTACATATTGATGAACTAAATTTTTCTTTATGTTTATACGCCCGTAGAAACAGATATAATTTGGAAAAATTTTTTTTCAGAAGTTCCAGAGAAGTTTACAGGAAATTTCTCAATATTTCTGAAAATTTCAGAAAACATTTGTAAAGGTCTGTAATCGCATTCCATTAAAACACGTTTTCAGGGCTGTTTTGCCTGTTTCAAAGTTTTTTTCCTATTTGAAACATTTAAAGAAAATTGATAATAACGAAGTTAATACCGAAGACGAATTTTTAGTTCAAACATTCTTTACTGTTTCAGAAACGTCCAGAAAAAGTTTTGAAACAGTGAACATTCGTTTAGATTCCGTTGAAGCTCCGAATTTCCAATCAGTTCATATTTGAGAAATTAAGTTTTTCTCCATAAAAAGTTTCTGGTGTATCACACTGTGGGAACCTGTGATGAATGCAATCGCGATATTTTGAACAGGAAGGTATGGCTCAATAGAAAGCCTAGAAAGAGGATTGTTCAATGGTTTTTATCGATTTTTCAATAAAATTAGCTTTCAAAATTTTCGAACGTCTTGAAATGAAGAAATCATTGCGCTTTTTTATTATTCAATTTTTTAGGCCTTAGATTGAGCCCCACTTTCCGACTATATATAGCGCGATTACAGA
The DNA here is from genome assembly GCA_000143925.2 of Caenorhabditis brenneri. NCBI lineage: Eukaryota > Metazoa > Nematoda > Chromadorea > Rhabditida > Rhabditidae > Caenorhabditis > Caenorhabditis brenneri. The sequence goes on along the minus strand of GL380254.1, from coordinate 19,955 downwards.
TTTTTTTTGCTGTTTCAAAGAAATCGAAACATTTCGAAGCAGTGCTCAAGCACAATTCGGTTTCCACTTCTTGAACGAATAGTTGCTAAATAATTTTACCGATTCGAAAATTTCCAGAAGTTCTGGCAGGAACTTAAATGCTATTTGCTCTGCTATAAAAAACACCTTGACTAGAAAAAAAATCCTGGTGTAGATCAACACCTGTATCCAACAAATTTTACAGACGAAAATTTTCTCACTGTTTCAAAAATTTTGAGATAAAAAAATTAAATTAGTGAAAAATATTCGGTGTTCGTTTTTATAATGATCTCTGTAAATGTCAGTTGTGGCCGCAATCCCACAACTCGACGGCCGCGACATCTAACCACAAAAACTACCGTATGAATTCAATTGCTACCGTAAACAAATTCGAAAATGTTATTTATTTTCGAAAATTCCCATAAGTTCTGGTCGAAACATCAACGTTATTCGTTCTGCGTTGAAAATATCTTAACTGAGAAATTCCCCTTCGGAAATTTTTTTACTGTTTCAAAAATTTTGAGAAAAAAAGCATAATTAGTGGAAAATATTCATTTTGTTGGAGTTGCAAACAAAAATTCCAAAACAATTTTTTTTTAAAAATGTACCATTATGATTCACCACGAGACCAAAAAGATAGGAAAAAAAGGAGTTTACGAACCACAACACCAACAAAATATAAACATGGAAAATACAAATTCTGGAAAAATTTTTTGGGATTTTGAAAACTTTACTGTATCATCAGAAGAAGATTTTTCCATTCCAAAACTCCAAAATTTTTTCCAAGAACTCTATATTTTTTTTTCATTTTATATACACATTCTCATGCCACCTTACCCATCAGCATACTGCAATTGGATTGCTCAAAAGTGGCCGACGTCTCGAGACGACCTGTTTGGAGGTGGTGGTTTAGTGGAGAATTGGGATCAGTTCTTCAAATTTTTCTCTTTTTTTTTCAAAAAAAATTCAGTTTTTACCGAATAAGAACACAACGAAAAACACGGAAAAATAGAGAAGAATAGAAGTGAATTTAAATCCGTTATATCTCAAAAGTGGGCGGAGCTGCTAGAAAAAAATTGTCAACTACAAATTTGTTCAAAATTCAATTTGGAGCAAGTTTGCAGTTGACAACTTTTTTCTAGCACCGCCCCTTTTTGAGATATGCGCCTTTAAAGTTGGGGAAATGAGGCAGACAGCGAGGGGCGCGCCTTTTCTCGGTGAAGAAGGAAGGCGCCCCAACTTCAAAGGCGCATATCTCAAAAGTGGGCGGAGCTAGAAAAAAGTTGTCAACTGAAAAGTTGCTCAAAATTTGATTTGAAACAACTTTGCAGTTAAAAGTTCTTTTCTAGCTCCGCCCACTTTTGAGATATACCGGTTTCAAAGGATAGAGCAGTGTATTATAGTGAAAGTCGTGAGAATAGAATATTATTCAACAAAAGTGATCAAGGATGGATTCTGTGT
>GL380254.1:3145-18227 GCA_000143925.2 Caenorhabditis brenneri | reverse complement strand
GAAAAAATTTGCGGTTCCAAAAAATTTTTTTCATCTTACCTAGAAAAATTTCCTTAGTTCTTCAACATTCAGCTGATTTTTTCGTTTTTATTTTTACAGTAAAACACCGCAAAAAATCTCTAAAATTCCATGAAAGACACCTCAAAACCACGCACACATCACCCATTGTCTCTCTAATTCTACTGTTAGTAGTGTTGTTAGTCTTATATCTCCTTTCCCGTGATAGCTATCAAAAAATCGTCAACTACAAAGTTGTAGAGCACAAAATTTGAAGCACCGTTGCTGTTAATAACTTTTTTCTAGTTCCGCCCACTTTTGAGATATGCTCCTTTGAAGTTGGGCGTCCCTTTAGAAGAAAGCGCCCCAGGAGAGAACTGCACTTTAAAGGCGCATATCTCAAAAGTGGGCGGAGCTGAAGAGAAAGTTATGACAGCAAATTTGTTCAAAATTTGATTTGGAGCAAGTTTACTGTTGACAACTTTTTTCTAGTTCCGCCCACTTTTGAGATATGCTCCTTTGAAGTTGGGCGTCCCTTTAGAAGAAAGCGCCCCAGGAGAGAACTGCACTTTAAAGGCGCATATCTCAAAAGTGGGCGGAGCTGAAGAGAAAGTTATGACAGCAAATTTGTTCAAAATTTGATTTGGAGCAAGTTTACTGTTGACAACTTTTTTCTAGCTCCGCCCCTTTTTGAGATATTCGTCTTCAAACTGGACCGTGCGCCAAGAAATGAGAGGCGCTCTCGTTGTCTGCGTCTCTCCCTAATAGGGGCGGAGCTTCAAAAAAGTTGTCAACACCAAATTTGCTCCAATTTTCATGTTCTACAACTTTGTAGTTGACACTTTTTTGATATCTCTAACGGGAAACGAGATATTATTTTGTTAGTAGGAAAATGCGCTCCATTGACAATTTCTCTCAAATTTTGTCGAAATTATCAATAGAGCGCATTTTCATCGTCTAAAATGCCAAATTCAATAAAACACTCACCTTTCTGCCCTCCTTCAGCGACCCATTTGAAATACTTCCGGCATTTCGAAGTGACACTTAGGACCCAAGCATGGAGCATTATGAGCATTATATCCGCAAAGTGCCAGATGAACGAGACGGAATCAGAGTGGTCACCGAGGGCTTCTGGAAAGTTATGTTTTTGGGAAATTGAAATTTCGGAAAAAAATTCCAATTTTTCTTTAAGCCGATGGGCAATATGATAGCCGAGTGGCTTCAAAATTCTGAGACTGGAACATTGAGTTTTTTGAAAACAGTGAAAATTTTCAGAATATTCGGAAAAAAATTCGGAAAAAAAATGTTTCTTCAAATTTTTTTTTCTGGAAATTTTTCAATTTTTTTCTTTAAAGTAAAAAATTGGGAAACAAAAAAAAATTAGAGAAGTTTTTTTTTTGAAAAAAAATTTACTGTTTCAAAATTTGTTTTATGACGGGCAATTCGATTCCAGAACAATTTTTGAATGTTTGAAATTACACATTATTTTTTTGAAACAGTAAACATTTTGGGAAACAAAAATAAGAATTTCGAAAAAAAGTGTTCTTCTGAAGTTTTTTCACTGTTTCAAAGTTTTTTCATCGCACAGAAAAACAGAGTTCAGCAATTCCATTGTTTTCCCTATAAGCATATTACTTTCTTTGAAACAGCAAAATAAGTGAAATTAAAAAAAAATGTTTGTAATTTATTTCACTGTTTCATAACATTTTGGAGACTCAGTCATTTTTCAAATATAAAATACACGTCTGATTCGCCACCAATCTCACCAGTACTAGCTTAGCGATACACAATTGGCCAAGATTTTTTTGAAACAGTAAAAATTTCGAAAAAATAAACCAATGTTTGGGATAATTTATTGTTTCGAAGTTTTTTTTCTGTTATTTCAAACGTAACGTAACAAATCGTATCATCCTATCAACAAGCGCAATCGATTTTTTTGGAACGATACATTTTTTTACTGTTTCGAAAAATTTCAAATATCGTGGAAAAAACATTTTTGGGAGTTTGGCTAACATGCCTTTGATGTAGGGGTTGAAAAAGAAGGAACAGTTGGCTTAAGTTTGGCCAATTTTTTCAGTGTTTCAATTTCCATATTTACTGTTTTATACATTTTTCACTGATTCAAATGTCCCATCAGCAAAAATTTATTTAAACGTTTTTGTAGTCACGCCGTTATTTTTTTAATTTTTATGAATAAAAAAATAGTTCAGAAAGCCATTTTTTTTGAAACGGTAAAACAATTTTTGAATACTTATTCTGAATAATTGTTTTTACTGCTTCAAATTTCATAATGACTATTTGTCACGTTTTCAACCAGGTTTGAATATGTAAAATCGTTGCATAGCACAGCAAAAAAAAATGTTTTTTTTTGAGACAGTTGAATTTTTTTCTAAGATTATTTTTAAATAATCTGAAAATTTTTTTTACTGTTTCGAAAAATTTCAAATCTCAATGTCAGGCAAAAACTTTTTTGAGTTTCGATGCCTGTTTGAATATGCAAAATTTTTATTTTGGAAACACTAATTTGATCTAGAATTTTCGATTTGAAATTTTTTTTTGAATTTTTGGAAATTTTTACCGTTTCAAATTTTTGTATTTCCTGATTTATACATTTTTCATCGATTCAAATGTGTCATCAGCGAAAAAAGTTTTAAATCTTTTTTTCGAAAGTCATTTCTTTGTTTTACTAACGACGAGTAAAAAAAAATTCAAAAAATTATTTTTTTTTGAAACCGTAAAAAATTTTTTAAACCGACCTTTGACCATTTCCTTATGAAAAATGTTGACAAAAAAGAAGTATCCCCCGAGAAACAGCAGGTAGAATATTGTGAAGAGCTGGAATATATGATATTTTTTATGAAAACAATTTCCAAAAAAAAATTTTCCCAAAATTTCAAATCAGGATACCTACCACATATAGATAGAAGGGGAACATCATCCTATCATTCTTTTTGTATACATGATAGCAGGTAAATGCACACAGGCAGAGGCCAATCAGGCCAATGTAGATGCTGAACCAGGGAAGTCCCAGGAGTCCCAGGCCCACATTGAACAGGACGAAATAGGCCAGAATTATGCGGATTGTGGTCTGAAGCAGTGAGAAAATTAGATAGGGAGAAGAATTTTTTTCGTACTTCCTTTTCATTTTTTTTTCAAAAATTTTGATTTTGTGTTAAAAAACATGTAATTTTTTTTGAACAAAAAAAAAACTCACCGATACATGGACCCAACCAAACAGACATCGATGATGTCGATCACTTATCGTGTCCATTTTCTCATTATTTCTGGAAAAATTGGAATTTGAAAAATTTTTTAAGCAGTAAGAAGGTTTTTGGAGCGAGACGAAAAAAGGGGATGGAAATAAAGGTGCTACCCCGCATTAGAACTAGAACTTTAGAACTTTCCGGATCAGAACCGGGCCATATTCAAGCTCCCAGTTGCGACTCGAGGCTGAATTTTCGTACAGAATATGACATTGGGGCCCTAAACACTTCCTCAAATTTTCGAGTTTCCAGATACTTCGGAAGCACCCGGTTCTAATCCGGCCAGTTCTAATACGGGTCAGTTCTGATGCGGCCAGTTCTAATGCGGGGTAGCACCGAAATAAAAGTGAAAAAGAGAAGTTTTCTCAAAGTGTTAACCATTTTTTTTTGGTGAATGTAAAGAAATGAGCCTGGGGAAATTTTATTGAGTGGAAGCTTTTTTTTTTATAAAACAGTAAAATTTTTCTGCATTATTCTCCAAATTTCAAAAACTTCGTTAACACTCAACAAAAAACCTGATAAAAATCTTCTCAAACCGGATTTCTAACCAACAATTACTAAATTGCTCAGAATAAACTTTTTTTGAGAAACAGAAAATTTTTGAATTTTTTCTCGGTTTTAAAATTAATTCTCTCAAACTTTCATATTTATTTTCAGTGCTATTCCGCTCACTCACTAACCTGGAAACCCGGAGCACATTGCTCAGAATAAATTTTTTTGGAAAAAAGTTTCATTTCTGTAAAGTTTTTCCTGTTTCAAACGGAATAATTATGGAAACCATTCTATCGGTTTTCAGTATCATGTACAGTACCGTGCAAGAATATACGACCATCCCCGTTTTCAGTTGATTTTAGCTGACTTTGAGCACAAAATAATTTTTCCCAAACTTTTGAAAAAGTAACACTGAAATCAGATTTTTCCCAAAAAATAATATATTGCTCAGAATAAAATTTTTTGAAAATTTGGAATTTTCCAGGAAAAAAAATTACTGCCTCTAACAAAAAAGTTGTGGGAAACCTTTTCTCTGTTTTCAGTTTGACATGCGTGCTCAGGGGATAAATAAAATATTCTTGAAAGAAACAGAAAAAGATAAAATTTTTGAGTAGCTTGAAATTAATTTCGAATTAACTAAGAAAATGTTAACTGACAGTTTTTTTTTGCATGAAACAGTAAAGTTTTTTTTTCTGAACAGTTTGAAAGTTTTTTTTTGGAAAAAATATAATTTTCTGTTTCATAGAGCGGTATTATTTTTCTCTAGTGTTTAAATTTCAATGAAAACCGAATACAAAAAAATTTTTCTGCATTATTTTCCAAATTTCAAAAACTTTCAACTGAACAAAAATCCTGAATAAAATCTTTTGAAAGGCGATTTTCAACCAACAATTACTAAATTGCTCAGAATAACTTTTTTTTGAGAAACAGAAAATTTTTGGGATTTTTTTACTGTTTGATGAGGATGGGTAGTGGAACATCTCAAAAAATTTTCGTTTCGGCGAGCCACAAAAAAAAAATGACTTTTTTTTTTGAAAAAGTAACCCTGAATGTGAATTTTTCTCAAAAAAAAAACTATTGCTCACAATATAATTCTTCTGTAAATTTTAAATTTTCTAGCAAACAAAATCACTGTTTCACAAAAAAAATTGTGGTAAATCTTCTTTCCATTTTCAGTAACTGCATGTTGTGGGCGTCATTAAAAGTTTTGAACAAAATATTTTTCCCAAAAATTTAGGAAAATAACAAAAATTATTGCTCAGAATTTAATTTTTTTTGGAAAAAAAAGTTTCATTTCAGTAAAAATTTTTACTGTTCCAAAATAAATTTGAATTTTCTCAAAATCATTTTTTCCTGATTCCATTGCTACTCCCGGAGCTACACCAGGAAAAAAAACAAAAAAAAATTGAGTAGGCGACAAAAAAATGACAAATTTATTCATTTTCCAATGAATAAATGACACTTTTTTGTTGTCACTCTTTCTCTTTTCTATGTATATACTGGGTGTATACACACACCAGTAAAAAATATTCAATAAACTTTTTTTTCCCTATGAAATATTTTTTTTTCAATAAGGATAGGCATAAAGAGAGCATAAAAAGCACAAAAAACCAAAAAAATGGAAAAAAATACTGAGAGACGCAGAGAAAAAGAGTAGGGAAATAAAGGAAGATTAAGGGGGTTTAGGACAAAAAATGTTTTTTTTCGGGAAAAACAAAAAAAAATTTTTGAAGGTGAAACACAGACTACGGGGAGGAGGAGGGGATTAGAAGTTGTTTTGTTGGTTTTGCAAGAAATTTTTTTTCCACCGAAGAATAACAGAAGACCGGAATGAACAAAACATTTCAAGGTTGAAACGATGGAAAATTTTGAAGCAGAAAAAAAAATTTGTAAAAGATTTAATGAATGCCAACTGAGTAGTAGACCAATATTACATCATGTTGAAAATGTTGAAATGTGGAAAATTTTTGAAAAAGTAAAAAATTTTTTTTTTCGATTTTCTAATTAGACATTATCAAAAAAAATTCAAAGAAATTTATATTGAAAATTTTTTTTAACAGTAAAAAATTTTCACTGTTTCATAGTGTCCCAGCCAAAATTTTGGATCAACTTGGACCATTAGAAGGAGCAAACTACCAGGAAAAAAAATTAAAAGGGAATAAGAGGGTGGAGCTTGAAACAGTAATTTTTTTCGAAGATCAACAAAATTTTTTTACGGTTTCAAAAATTTTCCCGCCTAAATTTTCCTGTGATTGATACTGCCAACCGACTAGATGTATTGAATCAGGAAGGAACTACACAAATCAGAAAGAAAGTTTGAAACAGTAGTTTTTTAGTTTCCAATTTTTTTTACATAAGTTTACAGCCAAAAAAAGGATATGAAATGGAAAACTCATCAAAATTTTCAAGAAAAGTCTGGAAAAATTTTGAAACAGTAACAAATGACGAAATGGTGAACTTTGGAAACTGAAAAAAAATGATTTGCTCGAATAAAAAATTTTTTATAGTAATTTTTTCTTCGACGTTCAAATTTTTTTTTCACTGTTTCAAAAAATTTTCCCCCTAACTTTTCATGTGATAAATATTGCTGGATTATCAGTTCTTCTAAAAAACGACGAAAAATGGGCGGAGCCTAGTTTTTCTGAATTGCTGTAGATTATATTCAACAACGTATATGAATGGATTCCCCTAGGAATCCGGAACTAGTAAGGAAATTTTTGAAACAGAGGAAAATATTTTTCCTGTCTCGGAGAATTTTTCTTTCCAATCAAAACAATTTGAGTGTTACCAAAAGAATTTTTTAAAACTGAACATTTTATAAGTATCCCATTTATTTCACTACTTCATAATTTTCCAACCGAAATTACGAGAGACGAAATCCGGGGAAAAAATGAAAAGGGAAGAAGTGGGCGGATCCTAGAAAAATAATAATATTGAAAGACTATGATAAAAAAATTCATTGAAAAATTCAAGAGAAATCCGGAAAAATTTTGAAACAGTAAAAAATTTGGAAGTTTTGTAATTTTGAAATTTATTTCCGAGACACAGCTTCAACTGAAAAAAAAAAATGTTCCGCTCGAATAGAAACATAGCACAGTTTTTTTTCGACTTTTTAAAAGTGATATCTTAGGAAAAATTACGTTAATTTGGAACTTATTTCAGTTTAAAAAAATCCGAAAGTGAACTAAAGGAATTAACTGAGAAAAATTTTCTTTTCGAAATAGACAATTTTCCATGAAACATTATTTTTTCAAAAAAAAAATTTTTTTAAACCAATTTGTTTTTTGAAAAATAATTTTGGTTAAGGTAACGGGAAATGTGGGCGGAGCCTAGTTGCCTTGGGTTACTGAAGACTGAATCGAAAAAAAGGAGAAAAATCACAATGGTAGAGATTCGAAACTAATTCCTGTCTCTACTAGATTGACTAATTCTGAGAGCAGTACGCGAGAAACTGAGAGGAGAAGAAGTGGGCGGAGCCTAGTTTGTTGGCATACTGTGGATTTATAGATCCATTTGGGAAAAAAATTTGAAAGTACCATAGCTGGAAATTGAAGTTACTAGAGAGAAAATTTGAAACAGTGAACATTTTTTTACTGTTTCACAAAAAGTTTATGTTAACTTTTTCTGAAAAATGTTAGTCCATGAGGCCTATCCATACTTCCCACGAAAAAACATTCGGAAAAACAGTTTCTACAAAATATAACCTTTTTTTGGGTTCAACTAAAACTGCTGTCTTTGATTAGATAAGTGTGGAAAAGAACGAAAAAAGTGGGCGGAGTCTAGAAATAAGGGCGCCTTTTTTGTTGGGTTTAAGAAGAAATTTAAAAAAAAGATACAAGAGAATTTTGGAGGTTGGAACAGTTTGAAAATTAGAAACAGTGGAAAATGTCAAAGTTTTTTTCTGCAAAATTGAAGTTGGTGGCTTACTGAAACAAGGTTGAGAATGAAACAATGAGAAAAAATGTAGAAACAGAAAAAAAAACCATGGCCTGCTTAGTCTCAAAAAAAATTTTCTCAGAGAACATTGTCGGGAATTTCTCGCAAAACTAGAAGAAAAGCAAAAAATTTGCAGAATTTATCATCAATGGCTGATTCTTGGTTCGAACTACTCCGAACATGCAAAATATGATCCATTCACACAAAATAGGCAAAAATCTGCATTCAACACACACTACGGTAACTGGCGGATCATGCGGGTCGGGCCATCCATGAACATTTCTGAAAAAGCCCGGTCCGGACCATCACAAGTATGAAAAATTTTCCGTTTCAAACGTTTTCCTCGATAGGGATAGAAGAAATCTACTTATTAAGTCATTTCAGCAGATTCGATAATAATCAATTTTTCATAAAACAGTGACTGTTTCAAAAATTTTCCTCAACCATTTCTATCCCGAATTAGTTCACTCACAATCTGGAAAAAATTGAAAAAAGAGGAAAATAGGAAAAAATAAGCGGAGCCTAATGAAGGACGGAATCTTTTTTTTTTTAAAGCTGTAGGTTCTTATGGAAAAATTTTGAAGAAGTACTTTGGTAGAAATTGGAAATTGATGTAGAAAATTTTGAAACGGTAAAAAAAGTTTTTTTTTGCTGTTTCAAAAAAGCCGTTGTCATTTTTTTGCTCGAAAATTATTTGTTAGGAATATAATATGATTTTCTCTGGAAATTTAACAGTAGGTACCTCTAGTGGGTTCGAACCCAGGGTTGGATCCCAGGTTTGGCAGAACACCAAATGTGTGACCGGCTACGCTATGCTCTTCAAGCGTCGGGGTCTTATTTTAGTCTCAATACAAAGAGCTTCCCACCTCGGTTGAAAAAAAACGAGAAAAGTGGGCGGAGCCTAAATTAAAAAATAAAACCTATAATGCTAGTAGCTTTTTGAAACTCAAAAAATGAGTTAAAAGTTTTTGAAACAGTAAAAAAAATGTTGCTATGTTTGAGACTGTACACCCGTAAACTGTCCCGGGATCGAAGTTTTCATGAAACAGTAATAAAGTTACTTTTTTTCTGTTTTTAAATTTCAAAGCAGCGAAATAAATGTTCTCAACTCTCAAAAAAATCCACTGTTTCAAAACTTTTCACAAATTTTTTAATATTTGATACGGATCGCTCAAATCGGAGAAGACATTGACTTATTGGGCGGATCTAACTTAATGTTTGGGTTACTGTAGGAATAATCAAAACTTTTTTCAGTGTTCAACAACAAATTTCATCATATCAAAGATTGAAATCAGCAAAATTCTACAGTTCCAGTATTTTTCGTCATTGAGCAATGCCATTTTTCTTATAGACAAAAATTCAACCCAAAAAAAGCAGAGAGCATTCGGAGGTTGAAGCAGTGGAAAATTTTTGAAACAGTAAAAATAATTCAGGTTGAAAAAAGTTAGTTCGTTCCCAGATGGCACGCTTATTAGGACAGGCGAAAAATTTCAGAATGAGAGAAACATTTGGTACAGAAAAAATATATTTTTAGAAAAATGTATTTCTTAAAGAATTTGAAAAGTGGTATTGTGAAAATACAGTACGCAGCCAGACTTTAAAGGTGCATGGACTTGGTCTTGTGACGAAAAGTGACCGCCACCACTGCTAGAGTGGCGATTTGTGACGTGACCTAGTCCATGCACCTTTAAAGAAGCTTGGCTGCGTACTGTACCTTTATAATAGCTTTTGAGAGTATACTTTCGTAGACAGTCCCAAAATCGAAATTTCCATGGAGCAGTAAGTTTTTTTTCCTGTTTCAAAATTTTTGTGTGAAGACGGGACAGTAATAAATTTTGATCAGAATTTGATTTTGATTACTCAAACTGGAGATGACATGGAAAAAGTGGGCGGGGCTTACATAACTTTTGGGTTAATGTAGGAATAGAAGATGTCTAACTTCAAGAAGTGTTGGGAAGAAATTTGAAACATTAAAATTTTTCCAGGTATTATTTTCAAATTTTTAGTTCCAAAATGACATACTGGGCTGTATTGAAATAGGCGGAAATTGTCAAAATGAGAAAAATTTTGAAACAGGAAAAATGTTATTTTTTACTCTTTCAAAAATTAAGTTAATATATTTTGATGAAACATTTGTTCGATCGGCGCTTCGTTTTACGAAATTTTATTGTTTAGAAAAAATAATCGTGAAATCAGATTTCCAAAATCAGAAAAAATGTTACTGTTCCTGCCCTTGTGCAATGAAATGTTTCTTATAGACAAAACAATAATTAACTCAGAACAAGCAGAGCGCATTAGAAGGTTGAAGCAGTGGCACATTTTTGAAACAGTAAAAATATTCCAAGTTGAAAAAAAAAAGTTGATTACCAATGCCATTCTGTATCAGAACCGCCAAGCCATTCTGTATCAGAACCGCCGGAAATGCCAGAATAAGGAAAAATGTTTTGTAACAGTAAAAAAAGTTTTTGAAAAGTATTTTCTTGAAAATTTTGGAAAGCGTTATTTCAAAAGTACAGTACGCAGCCGAACTTTTCTAAAGGCGCATGAGCTTGGTCCCGTGACGAAAAGTGACTGCCACCACTGCTAGAGTGGCGATTCGTGACGAGACCAACTCCATGCGCCTTTAAAAAAGTTTGGCTGCGTACTGTACCTTTGTAATAGCTTTCGATATTATACTCTTGTAGACGGTCCCAATATCGAAATTTCTATGGAGCAGTAAATTTTTTTTACTGTTTCAAAATTTTTTTCTGACGATGGAACAGTAAAAATTTTTGATCCACATCCTATTCGAACTTCCGAAACTAGGTTGGAATATTCTGGAACAAAAACTTTGAAATAATTTTTCTGTTTCAAAATTTTTCCCAATTTTCTTGCTGACTGGCTAGTTTAGTTGATATTTACTTAAACCAGTGAAAAAAAGTAGGCGGAGTTTGGAATAATTTCGGGTTACTGTAGAAGAGTTACGTTGGAGAAAAAAAAAGAAAAAACAATGTTTCTAATCCAAAAAGATTTAGAGCGTATAAATAAAGGAATTTAAAAAAAAGTACTGTTTCATAATTTTTCTTCAATGCTTTCTGTCTCAAGAGAACTAGTAATAAGTAGGATAATTTATCAGGATAACTGTAGATCTTGTTATAGAAAAAGTAATAGTACTTTGGTATAAATTGGAAACTACTGAAAAAAATATTGAAACAGTATAAATTTTTTTTATTGTTTCGAAAAAAATTTTTATCACTTTTTTTTTTGAAAAAACATTAGTTTGGATTGATCGTTCTTACTAGCCTCATATAGCAGATGACTACGCGCCCTATTGATGACGCCGTTTTGGCTGGGAGCTTGCTGGCCGAGTTTTTTCAGTGTGGCGGACAGCGTTATCAATGGGGCGCGTTTTTTTTAGAAAATTCAAAAACATTTCTTTACTGTTTCAAAAATTTTGTCCTAACTTTTTTGTTCCAAAAGGAAGAATGAACTAAGAGAAAAGTGGGCGGAGTCTAGGAACGAGGGCGGAGTTCGATAGCAATTTTTTACCTTGCAGCCACTATGGTAAGTTATTTTTTAAGAGTCAGGAAAAATTCTGAAAAAGTAGTTAAACTATTTTTGGAAAACAAAATTTTTTACTGTTTCAAGAAAGATATCTTTTCAGAATATATTTTCCAAGTACGTTGTTCGGAGATGTAGTGTTAGGAATTGTTGAAACATAACTTTTTTACTGTTCCAAAAAAATTTTCAAACATTTTTTGTCTGAAAAACATCGCTTAGGAATCAGAAGATGGAACAATTTCAGAAAAAAAAACTCTTTTTTTCCAATTTACTCCTTGAAAAAAAAACGACAAGAAAAGTCAATTCAGTAAAAAAAAGGAATAGAAAAAAATTTATCTTCCTCTCCCCCTCCCCATTTTACTGCTTTCCTTCAGAAAAAAATTGAATGAAAAATGGAGAAAATAAGAGGAAAACAGAACAATAAATCAGTCAATTCAGTCAGTCAACCCTGACAATTTTCTGAGTTATTAAAAAGAAAATTTATATGGGAGAAAGCTTTCAGTGAAATTGGCTGGGAAAAGTGAAAATATAATGGGGGAAAGTTGAAAAAAAAACAAAACAGCAACGAGAGTATCGATGTAACTGGAAGAAGATTGGAAGACAACTAGGTGAAAAATAATTGAAACAGTAAAAAAAAATTTTTTTTTTTGGAAATGTATTTTCAATAATTAAAAAAACAAGTCTTTGTAGGGAAATAGTACAGTAGTGGAGCTGAAGGGAATGAAAAACTCTAGAAACTTCCCAAAAATTGAAAAAGCTTGAAGCAGTAAATTTTTAGAAATTGTCTTCACTATTTTATTTTGTCAAAATTCGTGAGAATGGGGAAATTCAGAGCAAACTGAAACAGTTTTCAGAAGAATAACCTAGAAACGTGGTGCTACCCCCGCATTAGAACTGGCCGCATCAGAACTGACCCGTATTAGAACTGGCCGGATTAGAACCGGGTACTTCCGAAGTATTTGGATACTCGAAAAATTGAGGAAATGTTTAGGGCCACAATGTCATATTCTGTACAAAAAATCAGCTGCGAGTCGCAACTGGGAGCTTGAATATGGCCCGGTTCTGATCCGGAAAGTTCTAATACGGGACAGTTCTAATGCGGCCAGATTCTAAGATTAGAACGGGCAGTAAAATATTTGGTTTGATTTTTGTTAGTCTCAGTAAAAAAGTGCAAGAGAAAATAAAGACATTATCGAAATTAAAGTAAATTTCCAGAAGTAGAAAAAAAATTGAAACAGCAAAAAAAATCATTTACTGTTCCAAAAATTTATTCATTGAGAACACATCTTTTCTCTGAATTACTCTTTCAAACACTGCACTGAACATTTGATTCGGGAAATTTTTTTTCATAACAATTTTTTCTTAGAAAATCTTTCGTTTTCAAAAAGTAATTCATGGAAAACTTGCGCAATGGAAAGTCCCAGTAAAATGGAAGAATTTCTGAAAAAAATGGTAAAGAAATTTGGAACAGTAAAAACTATTTTTTGGAAAACTTATTTTCCTGAAGTTTTTTTTCGATAAGAAAAGCATATGAAACGAGATTAACAGAAATTGAAAACATTCCCAATAAACGATTTCATGTTTGAAACAGGAAAACATTTTTTTCGGAAATTTTCGGAAGAAAATTTTATTAGCGGGTAATTCAAAATTCGGTTGCGAAACATGAGTCCAGCAATTTCGGAAACCAAAGAAAACTAGGCTTCAAAATTTGAAACAGTGAAACTTTTTTTTGAATACCACATTTTTAATGTTTCGTGCAAAATTATTGAAAAATTTCAAAGGTAGCAGAAACGGTTGTGTTGAAGTCCAATATTTGGGAAACTAAAACAATGACGTTTTAAAAGAGAAACCTGAGAATACCATTATTTTTGAAAACTATTCGTCTGATTATTCAAATGTTTTTCTAAAAATTGATTTTCTTTTACTGTTTCCTAGATAAAAGTGATGTTTTGCAACATAAGGAGTAGTTATTGCAGATATTGCCCCTTTTTCTATTCACTGTTCCAAGAATTTTCTGTGCTAATGTGAAAACCCCAAAAATTTATTCCGTTATGTGCACTTGCGAAAACAATTTTTTTGGAAGAAAAGCAATGAAACTTTTTTACTGTTTCATCGAAATTCGGGAAATGTGACTAAATCACATGGTAAAGTATCACATAGGCTGTTCGATGAGTCCAATATTGATTTGACTGATTGTGAAAAACCTTAATAAAAAAAATTTCCAGTAAAAATAAGAAAATAATTTTTTTTGAAGTTTGATTTACTGTTTCAAAAAAAATTGAAACAATCGACTATATTGCATGGAGTTAATTTTACAAAAATTCTAACTTTTTCGGATCAAACAGAAAAAAAAATTTCTGAAAATATCCAGTAAAATTGTCAAAAAAAAGTGTTTGAGCCCGAAATTTTTTTAAATGTTTCAAGGAAAATCCGGGAAAGTATTAGGATCTCAATCAAATTGATTATTCGAGTTGATGGAATGTTAAAATCAGCGAAATGCTTTTTTGAAATTTTTTCACCGTTTCATGAAAAAATATCTGAAATTTCAAAACCGCCAAAAATCAGTCAGTCGAATAAGCTATTATAAAAATTAATTTTTTTAAAATCAGACAAAATTTATACGGATTCAGGAACTTTTCTCATGAAAAATTTCGGTTTCAAACAAAATTATTGAAATGTTTCGGAAGCATCCTGATAATGGCACAAACTTTAGGTTTTCTGTTTGTTCATTTTCAGATATACTGTAATTTTTTTTAAACTCTACCTTTTCATAAAAAATATAGAAAAATAAGGCAAACAATTCTGTACAGTTTTCTGACAATACTGAAAGATTTTTAAACAGTAAAAAATAGGAGTAGTATTTGCAGTGGGACTAGTAATCAGTTAGACATTCCTTCAGTATAAACAAAATATGAAACAGCAAAAAAAATGTCTGATGTTTACTGTTTCACAGAACTCAAACTCACTAGAGACTGGTCGAACATGACAATGGTCTTACAGATAGTGAACTTTCCCGCTGAATAGCTGAGAAAAAAACCATGCACGACTATGTAATTTGTAGCTGCTACAGACTTCTCTAGGTCAAGCTACGTGGGTTCGAAATGTCAGATTCTGTATGATTTAGTGAAGAAAATCAACTGAAAAAAAGATTCAATTTTATTTTGTCAGGCCCAGTTCACATTAGTTCTCTTCCTGTATATAAAGGGCTTTGAACTTACGTAGCTTGACCAAAAGAAGGAGATAGCAGGTGGGAATTACATAGTCGTGCATGGTTTGTCCTCAGCTATCCAGTGTTACCAATGACTTACGGTAAGTACATATATCATGTCTGACTTGTCCCAAGTTAGTTTTGAAAAAAACCAGAAACACGGAAAGAGCTAACAATTCTGTATAGTTTCCTGACAGTAATGAATGATCTTGAAACAGTAAAAGCGTTGATAGTAAATTTTTTTGAAATTTCTTTAGTATAAACAAAATATGAAACAGTGAAAAAATTCTCAAAAATATTACTATAGCAGAATGTGGGTTGTTCGCCGGCCGGGCGAATTTGGACACCCGCCGTCCGTTTGCCGTCCACTTCCGAAAGCGAAGTCCGGTTTTGGCAGAAATTTTTTTTGTGCCAATTTTCTTTTTCAACCACTTTTTGAGCTCGACTTATGAGCTTCAAAAACGATTTTTGATCCTAAAAATTCCAGTTTTCTTCAAAAATGAACGGAAAACTAAAAAAAAGTACATGGGGAAAGTGTCAGAATGCAGACGGAGAGCAAATGGACGAACGGCGGACTGGCAAACTGGCAGGTCCCCGTCTGAAAACAAGCCTCACTCCAGAATACCCTCGTCGCATTGGATGAAAG
>GL380253.1:58783-73913 GCA_000143925.2 Caenorhabditis brenneri | reverse complement strand
TATCCCGTGTTAACTGAAAACCAAATATAGAAGATGGGAATTGAGAAGAATGTCAATGGGACACCAATTTGCATGGCTGAACCGAAGAAAAACCGCCATTGCATTCTTCGAGTTTCAGGTGAAACTTTAGAGGTATGAGAGAAGACAAGGTGATACCAGGTATGGAATGAACAAAAGATAAACTGGGGCATGTAGAACATGCATTGAGCAGTCATAAGAGAAGAGGCAAAAAGTGGTTTGTTTGTGAGGAAGAAAATTCTCGAGATATGGAGGAATGACTGCAACAATTGCAATTGTATAATTGAAAATATTCATTATCCAACGGACCCAATCTCCTCTGATTCTCCATTCAGTCTCCAGAAGGTTCTGTCTATTCTCAAGTAATGAAACGGCGGATGCTGAGAAAACAGCTACTAGAGCTTGAATGGAGTACAAGAGAAAAAGTGGAGGGATCTTCAGATATTTTCCAAAACCCAACATGATTCCGGAAACGGATGGGAGAAACATGTAAGGGATGGATAACACATTGAATACCCAATCAGTAACCACTGTCCATGTATAAAAGTTCAGAAGAACCCACTTAACACCACTGAGCTGTTTAGGAGTGACTTTGAGAATACAATAAAAACCATAGATGGAGAATGGAATTGATATTGCTGTGATAATGTGAATGCCAGTGCTAACATAATCAGTCGAAGCGAAATAAGAGTTGTTTGAAGGGCACTCGGAATAGTTTGTGAGAAAGTAATCGTTCATTTCGGTTCACTTCAGAATGGAAAATATTGAAAAGTTTTTGTTGAAATGTGAAAACATTGATAACAAAATTCAAACTTTGTGTGTTGCTTTGGGAGTATTCTGTGAAAACAAAAAGAGACCTCACTAATGATGAGAATGATTGGAGAACTAAAGTTTACGGGGAAAACGTGGCATTTCATAACGTGACCTTTGAAAAATTAAACGTGGATTTTCGAAATATCCAACAGAATTTTCAGTTCTCTCATTATTCGCTTGATTCGTGCCAGTCTACTGTCAAGAATCTCAGACTCGTAGTTATTGTAAGTTTTGCGAGTTTGATCTATGAAGATCTATGAACAGGGCGCGCGCGGAACATTTTTCAAATCGTGTTTCAGAGTTTCGTTCTTCTTTCGGATTTTTCCTTTCATTTTTAGTTTTTTTTTTCACCGTTTTGACGGCTTCGTGCCGATTTTCTGATGTAAATCCACTTTTCGGATAATCAAAATTCAAAAAACAACGCGTTTTGAACTTTCCCAGGGCCACCGTAACCCATGATAACATGCACATCAAACTCGGCGCGGCGAGCTTTGTTTTCATTTTCTTTTGACTTCTGTTCACTTTCAGCTGATTTTTCGAACCCGTTGACAAATTTTCAACATAAAAACTGTGTTTGCATTCATTTCTTCCTACTAATGCATAAAATCCGCGAAAACAAATTAAAGAATTGCGCGAAGCGAACGAAATGAATGTGGTAAACTTTAACTCTGAGCAATCGTTATCAAACTGTTTTAACATCCGAAACTATCGGTTGTCTTTTCATTTCTTACATGATGGGCGCTTCGACTTCATCTAAAATGAAAATTTCTAGGTGAAATATGTCCGATCCGTTAGACACCATCATGGGCTCAATGTCCAATTCGGGCTCGAGAAGCAGCTCGTCTGCTTCCGGGAGAATCCCGAAACGAGACCACCACACGAACGAAAGGGATGAGCCGTCATCAAAAAGAAGTGGTGAGTCAATCAAATCATCCTCCAAGAGAAAGAAATATGATTTTTCAGCTCCGTCCTTCGCTACACCAACCTCAACAACTCCAGTTGGTCGTGACTCATTTGCAAACATGGGTGAGATGGACGTCCAAATGAACATGTTCTCCCTCAACCTTTCCAAAATGCCCTCACAATTGCAACGCCTTCATGTAGACACGTTGATCAAGTCTACCAATGGAAAAGAATACAACCTGAACCTTGGAGTGGTAGCTGTCTCTGGAGAGTAAGTGATTGCTTTTCCGAGTTCCGACTCACAATTTGTATTTTTCAGCGTCAATTCACATAATAGAAGACTCTCACAGCACCTCCTAATGAGAAAGTTCGCCGAGAAGAAGCGTTCCCTCTTCAGCAACCAGTCATACCACCACCTTGCTTATGACTGTGCAGCAACTCTGTACGTCCCTCTCGGGATATATATCGGAATAGAAGGAGACGTAGAAGAAGTCGCTCTTACGAAAGATGACTTTTCGTCAGAAGATTGGGCTGTCGTGTCCAAAATCTGCCGCAGAAAAGATGATACCTTCATCATTCAAGTTAAACCAGCCGGCTATGTCAACACACAGGGCGATGCTGCATTAGAAGACTCTAACCGTCTCGAGCTGACTCGTTGTGTCGAAATCGTCACGTCACAGATGCTAAACAGCTCTGACTTCTACCAGTTCGGAAACGCCACATTCCCACTCAACGTTCATCCAAATTCGGAGCCAGACGGTACTTCAGAGATTCGTCCAGGTTTTGCCAAAGTAGCGAGATTAGTGGAAGGACGTGGTGGAAGAAACGAGATGTTCATCACTATCGACACGAAGCTCTCACCATTCTACAAAGACATCTCTGTTCTCAAATTCGTATGCTGCAAATACCAAGAGTTCAGAGGTATGGGTTCCGGTGGATTTGGAGGCGGCGGAAGAGGTGGTTACGGTGGAAGAGGAGGTTATGGCGGTGGCCGAAGTGACTCCCGTGACTCTCGTGGTGGATACGGAGGATATCGCAGCGATTCGAGAGATTCGCGTGGAAGTTACGGAGGAAGAAGCGACTCACGCGACAGCCGTGGTGGTCGAGACTATCGTGATGAAAGCCGAGGTCGTCGTGATTCTTATGATTCGCGAGATTCCCGCCGTGGTAGCAGTGGAGATTATGACGGAACAGACTACAGTGCACAAGATGTGACTGAGATTGAAAAGTTTGTTTCGAACGGTGGGCACAAGTTTGTCAGCACTCTTGACAACGCTCTAAAAGGATTGTTCGTCATGCCGACACATTTGAAGAACACTGCTAGCCAAGTCCGAATCACAGGAGTCCGAGAGAACACTGCAAACAAGTAAGTCAACTAATTATCTAGTGATTTATCTACTGAAGAATACATAAACTCATATTTCAGCACGCGATTCGTGAAGAAGGACGAGAAAGGAGAGAGAGAAATCTCTGTATACGACTACTTCTACGAAGAGTACAACATCAAACTAAAGTTCCCTGAATTGCCACTTGTGGTTTCGAAACGGTTCAAGCATGAATGCTTTTATCCAATGGAAGTTCTTCGAATCATCCCAGGACAAAGAATCAAGGTGCAAAAGATGACTGCAACCGTCCAATCAGCAATGACCGGACGTAACGCGTCGATGCCACGACAGCATGTGGAGCTTGTGCAGAACATCCTTCATGATTCATTGAAACTCCAGAAGAATCCATTCATGGAGGCGTTCGGAATCCAACTGGAATCCACCAGACCGGTTCAGCTGAAAGCCAAACTTCTACCACCAGCTCAAATTCGATTCAAGAATCAGTCGTACATGCCAGACATGAGTCGTCCACAGTTTCGAACCCAAGGCAAGTTTGTCGAGCCAGCCAACATTCATCGAGTTGCACTTGTTTCGTTCGACAGAGCACTCGACATGAGACTTGCTGAGTGAGTTTCATATTACAGAAAGCAATTCAATTAAGAAATATTTGTTTTGTAGAGACTTCTGTGATCAGCTGTACAACTATTGCCGTGACAACGGAATTAACGTGGAGAGACCGTCGAAAGATTGGTCGATTCGCGAAATGAATTCGGGAGACTGTGTTGCGATCAAGGAGGTCATGGAAGGATGGATGAAAAAAGGTGTGGACATTCTGGTCGGCGTCGCCAGAGAAAAGAAACCAGATGTCCATGACGTGTTGAAGTACTACGAAGAGTCTGTTGGAATGCAAACTATTCAGCTCTGTAAACAAACTGTCGATAAGATGATGAATGCCCAAGGTGGTCGTCAAACCATCGACAACGTCATGAGAAAGTTCAACCTCAAATGTGGAGGAACCAATTTCCATGTGGAAATTCCGAATAATGTCAGAGGAAAGAGCGTCTGCTCAAATACCGAAACTCTCACTAAGAAGCTTCTTGAAGGTGTCCAATTCATTGGATTTGAAATCTCTCATGGTGCACCTCGCACTCTTTATGACAAGTCTCGTGGACAAATGGATGGAGAGCCATCTATCGTTGGAGTCTCTTATTCCTTGACCAACTCTACACAGCTCGGTGGTTTCAGTTACATGCAAACTCAGAAGGAGTACAAACTACAGAAGCTTGACGAACACTTCCCAATGTGTGTCAAGATGTACGGAGAGCACGCAAAGAGACTGCCTTCGAGAATTGTCATTTACCGCGTTGGAGCCGGTGAAGGAGACTTCAAAAGAATCAAAGAAGAAGTGGAAGAGATCCGCAAGACGTTCGACAAAGTCCAGCTAGGTTACAATCCACAGTTGGTTGTCATCATCGCTCAGAGAGCTTCTCATGCTCGTGTCTTCCCACTACGTATTGAAGGCCATAAGGCTGGAGAGCAGAATGTTCCATCTGGAACATGCATTGACAATGTCGTCACTGCTTTCGGATACGACGAGTTTATCCTCAGTTCTCAATCTCCATTGATTGTGAGTTCCATAGCATTTTTTGGCAATATTGAATCTTCTGTTGTTTAGGGAACTGTCCGTCCATGCAAGTACACTATTCTTGTAAATGATGCCGGATGGTCGAAGAACGAAATCATTCACTTGACTTATTTCCGTGCATTCGGTCACCAAGTTTCGTACCAACCACCGTCGGTTCCAGATGTTTTGTACGCCGCTGAGAACTTGGCCAAGAGAGGAAGAAACAACTACAAAATCCATCAGTAAGTTAGGCTACAAAAGTTTCAAATATACTTTTATGTTTTCAGGCGCAACGTTAGCTGTCAAGCAATTGAGAGATCAATAATTGCTGAACATGCGGAATACATCAACGAGGATATGCAGGAAGAGCTCGCCTCGCGGATTGTCGATTACATGTCGGACGCAATGAATGGAATGACGATCCGCAAGAGAAACTTCTGGGCCTAAGAGAACTCGATCTGCCACTCAGTTTTTCATGAATAATGATTTTCCCAGTGGGTACTTGTTATCCTTTTTATAATTGTATACACCAGTAACGTTTTATCAATCGCCTATTCTGGTTAGTTTTATACTACACTCGTCCTAACACTTCGTGTGTATTGATTATTTTATCACTTCATGTTTCCTGTAATTTTTTGTAATGTAAAGTAATAGTTGAGTAGAATATTCTATTTCAATAATTACCAAAATTCTGCCCTTTTTATCCACCAATGTTTTTCATTCCTGTCCTTTTTTATTGTTTGCCGAAAACCTTCTACCGGAACTACATCCCCTACATCCCGACTCTTTATTGTGTTACATCAGTGTTATGCCTGTTTAATAACTGGTTTGCACGAATAAAGAGGTTTTTATGAAGAAAAATTGAGAAACATTACAGGGGAAAATACCAGTACAAATCAATCGAACATATAAATACTACGGATCAATAGAAACCGGCTACTTCTTTTTACTTAGCGAATCGTAAACAGCAAGAGCCTGTGATACCATACTTCCTGGATCACTCAAATTGGCTGGAAGAACAACGGTGTTTGATTCCTTGGCAAGGTTTCCGAATGCCCCGACATATTGCTCAGCAACAGTCAATCCAGCAGCATTCTGACCTCCTTCCTTCTCGAGAGCCATTGCAATACGTTCGATAGCTTTTGCGCGAGATTCAGCTTTCAGAAGAACGGCTTCGGCTTCTCCTCTTGCCACATTGATTCGTTCGGCTTGAATAGCTTCAGACGCCAGAATCGCTGATTTTTTGTCTCCTTCGGCTCTGGAAATTGGAGAAAGATCAGAGTTTCTTGCTTTAATTTGAATATTACCTGTTAATCGCAGCCTCACGAATTCCCTCAGACTCTAGAATCGCGGCTCTCTTCTTTCTCTCCGCTTCCACTTGCATTTGCATTGCTTCTTGAATTTTCGACGGCATATGCATATCTCTAATCTCGTACCGCATACATTGGATTCCCCACGGCGCCGACGCTTTGTTGATCGCGTACACAATGTTTTCATTTAGCTGTTCTCTCTCCTTGAACACCGTATCCAAATTGATCTTTCCCACTTCGCTTCGCATCGTTGTTTGAGCTAATTGGGTGACGGCGAATTCTGGATCGTCGACGCCGTACGATGCCTGTAAATTGCGGAAATAGGACATGGCATTGCGCTGTGCTCGTTACCTTATATGGATCGAAAACACGTAAATAGAGAACACCGTCGAGTCGAAGTTGCACATTATCAATTGTGATGGCACCTTGCTCGGGAATCTCGATGGCGATTTCACGCAAATTTTGAACGAATTTGATTTTGTCGATGACTGGCAGCAAGAAGTTGAGTCCCGGCTCTAAGATCTTGTAGAATTTTCCCATTCTCTCCACAACCCATGCTTCTTGTTGTGGCACGAAATTGATGACGGTGTTATGAGCGGCGTGAGCTTGTCGTGATGATGTCACTGCCAGCGGAAGTGTTGAGCTTCTGAAATAGAGGCGTTGACCAGTTTTTTTCTTCAAATTTATCACCTTAACAAAGCAGAAGAGTTTAGAAGAAATCGATTGGTGAGAGCCATTTTCTGTAAAATCATGATGTAATAATGAAAAGAAGGGTTTCGAAAGATGTATAGAGAGCTTAGCAGAAGAGGGGAGGAGCGTGAAGAAAAGCGAAACACGGTGTCCTGCGCGTAAAATTTTTCGCAAAAAACTACTGTAGGCAGACAAAAACACTCTCTTCCCTCTCGTCGCGTGACCGGGGAGCGCGTTTGCACCCGCAAAAATAAAAATCCGTGAAATTGACGGAATCAAATTTTTCTTGGTAGAGTTGTGTAGAAAATTGAAAAAGGAATTTTTTAAGCTATGAACCGACAAATTTCGACAAAAAAGAACAAAGTTATGATCAAAATAAGATTTGAACTCAATTTTTCGATATTTTGCAATTTTTCGAAGAATTGAACCGATTCAACTTATCAGATTTATATTTTAATTGAATTTTGAACATTTGGTGATACTTTACTGTCAAATTGGTCTAGAAAAATCAACAGTATAACTGCCTGAAGTTAACCGTTTCTGGAGTGCTGGTCAGGGTTGTCGGATTTTCTCGATTTTTCGCTTTCAAAATTTTTTTTTGGAAATCGAGCGCCGACAAGTTGTTTAAAATGACGAAACAAACATTTTCCGACCTTGACCATCCAGATTCATAAAGTTTGAAATGAGTTATTTCGAAAACAAATTTCAGTTGAAAATTCGAAAAAAATGAGGATTTTCGATGTATTTTTGGAATTTTTGGAAAAACAAAAAATTATTTGAAAAAAGTGCTGCCGACAAAAGTTTCTAAATTTTGTTGCGGTCATTTTTAGACCTCGACTGAGTGATTTCGTCAAAAACGAAGCTCTGAATAAAAATTTTAAGATGCGAATCCAGTGCCAACTTTAGTACTGAAAATGTGGTGGCATTGACTAAATGTCTCCTATCTCGGTAATCTTGAGAGCTGGAAAAAAGTTATCAACTAGTAAATTGTTTGTTATAGCATTTTGAACAACTTTTTAGTTTAACATTTTTCTCTATCTACGCCGGCTCACAAGATATGCAGCTATAATAGAGGTGTTCCTTCAAGATGGTATATCTGGAGAGTGGCACGAGATAGAAAAAAATTTTCAACTAAAAAGTTGTATAAAATTATCTGCTGAACAATTCATTAGTTGACAGTTTCTTGAAATTCTCACTGGCAACCAAGATATGCAAAGAATAGTTAACTCTTCTCAAAAAAGTGATCGTACTCAGCTTCTTCCACTTCTTGATGACGTTTTCTTTCTGTCTAGTAATTGAAAAAAATCAATTTTTGAATTTACTCATATTTGAGAACGTTTTAACAGTCCTGAAGTACCTAATAATAATCTAAGTTGAGCTATACAGGATAAAGAATATAGTGTACTTTTACTGAGCTGTAGTGACTATTTTATTTTATTTCGGCGAATAATTTTTTTTCTATTTGGTTCTTTTTCTTTCATTTTGTCCAATTACATGTTTTTAAGAACAAAAAATGCTTTAAAAGGTGTATTTTCGGAGCTTTTCCTGCGATAACCTATGCGCACTGTGGCGGTCATAAAAAGGGGCGAGAGTGCGAGAGAGTGCGAGACAACGAGGGGAAAAGCAAGAAAATTTTACGCGCAGGACACCGTGCGAAAATTATTTCGTCATGGCCGTGACCTAGGGGTGTGGGAATTCGGTCATCAGAATTCCACGACTTTCAGCTTCGATCCACGTCTTCTGACGATTCCGAAAATCAAAAAAACTATTGGAGAATCTATGAAATCTCAATTTTAATATCCCTGTTGTGCAGTGATAAATTGTGCACAGCCGTTATTTCGGAGTGTCGTTGCATGCAAATTTCTATTTAGTTCTTTTTTTAAACGGAAATTCATCGTTTTTTCCACTGATTTCTGGCTATTTTCTCTTCAAATCTTTGCAAATCTGAAATCAAATTTGTATCTGTTCATTTTCGCTTTTTCTAATCTATTCAGCTTTTCCACTTTTGGAACAAGCTCCAGATTGATTTTTGGTCTTTTTAGAAGCAGGAGAAACAGAAAAAAGAAACTTCTTTATTCTTTTGAATATATATCAAGCAAAGAATTCAAAGAATAAGAAACAAAAACGCCTATACAGTTTCTTTGAAATATTGTCATATTGTTTTTCTTTTTCTTTTGTTTTCATTTCCTTCCCCCTTCGAAACCAACCATTTCTTCCAGTTTACAAGATGGTGGACAGCCTCCTTAGTATGGACATCTACGAGAGTTTCAACTTGTACTCACATCCCGAAAAATTCTACTTGGAACCTACTGATCTCGGTGGTGGAGCCGCCTCGAAACACTACTTGGAAATCGATCGGCACACGAATGTGATGAGAATTATTGGTGGGTTACATGTGCTCTCATCGAATTCAATTTTTTGAAAAAATCGATTTTTTAGACTCCCGAAAGCAGCGAGTTCCGATAGCCGACACTGACATTAAATTCATTTACGGAATACTGGGAACTATTAAGCTAGTCTCCGGTCACGCACTCATCGTCATCACAAAAGCGTCGTTTATCGGTCAGGTTAACAATCATAACATTTGGAATATAGTCGATACCGAAGTGATTCCATACAAGAAAACCACGTTGCATCTAACAGAAAGACAAATTCGGTATAATCGTCTGTTCAGTGATATGCTCACAAATTTCCTGGCAGCTGGAGGATTTTACTACTCGCACACTCTCGATATCTCTCGAACATTCCAATGGCTTCAGGAGAATGCCGTTCCGTTGTTTAAAACTCGTAGTATGATGGATAGAGCCAGCGAGCGATTCGTCTGGAATGGCTATCTGATGTCTCAGATTCGTCAGGTGCCGGGTGCTGAGAGATATACGCTTCCGGTGATTCATGGATTCATTGGGCAGAATAGGGTGAATGTGAATGGAAAGGAGATTAAGCTGACTATCATTTCGAGAAGGAGTATTCATCGGTAGGTTTCTGAGATCTGGAGTTTCGAAAATTGGCGAATTTGCAGTAAAATTTCTAGAAACTCTAGCAAGCTGCCTGAAAAAATTGAAAGTAGCGCTCTTACGCAACTTGCCGCAACATCGACTTATTTTTGTTAACAATGACGTTTTCAGCGCCGGTGTCCGATTCTACAAGCGTGGAGTAGATGCCGAGGGACATGCAGCCAATTTTGTGGAAACCGAACAAATCGTTGAGCTCGACGGACCCGACAAAAGCCTCACCTCTTTTGTACAAATCCGTGGCTCTATCCCTCTTCTGTGGGCACAGAGACCGAATCTACGGTGGCAACCGATGCCAACAATGAAGCCGACAGACGATCAGTTGGCCGCTTTCATCAAAAGTTTCTCGTGGCACAAACAACATTACGGTGGAAAACATATAATTGTGAATCTGGTGAATCAAAAGGGAAGAGAAAAGAAAGTGGGCGGAGAACTAGAGAGAATAGCCAGACAGGCGAATCTGGAGTTTGTGAGGTGACTTTGAACAGCTTCTGAGCATTTATAAGAATTCTGAATTCATAGATATCACCAATTCGATTTCCACAAAGAGTGTCATGCGATGCAATGGCATAAAATTGATTTGCTCCGTGAGCAGTTGAGCCAGGAGATCTCCCATTTCGGATACTTTTATCTCTCTCCAAATGGTGCCGATTCGAATCGATTCCAACGTGGATTCTTCCGAACAAATTGCATGGATTGTCTGGATCGTACGAATGTGGTTCAGTCGATGTTGGCGAGAGAATCTCTGACGGAGCAACTCAGAATGTTGGGCGTTTTGTATCCGGAGCAGAAGGTCCAGGATATTCCATTGCTGGAGAATTTGTTTAAGCATTGTACGGTTTTTGAATTATTGATTTTGAAAAAAACAACTGTGCCTTTCGATAACTATAGAAATTGTGAACCCGTCCATTAGTCTGACGGTGATTTTAGGTTTTTGAACGTGCAAAACTTACGAGATCAACATTTTGATTTGTGAGCCCACCCGCGCCAAGCTCGGCTAACCCGACTTTCAAAAAAAATTTCTTCCAGTATGGGCCGACAACGGTGACGAATGCAGTCGCCAATACGCTGGAACTGGAGCACTGAAAGCCGACTTCACCCGTCTCGGAAAACGTACTTATCTCGGAGCAATGAACGACGGAGTCAACGCGGTTTCCCGATACGTTCGCAATAATTTCGGAGATGGCTATCGTCAGGATGCCATCGATTTGTTCCTTGGAAACTTCCAAGTCGACTCGTCCGATCTTCCATCCTCCCTTGAAACCTCAATCCTGTCGACTGATCAGAATGGATTGGCACTCATTGCTGCTCTTTTCGCAATGTCAATGACTATTCTTTGTCTACTAGTTGCTGGTTAGTTCAATGACCCCCACCTAAAAAATATGATATGGAATTTTCAGATAACGCCACTGCAACAATTTTCTGGATGATCATTTTCTTCGTCTGTATGATGTTCATCTTTTTGAACGGAGAGGAATTCGTGAATGTTCCGAAATTGAAACTCGACTAACTCGTCTGATTGCTATCCCATCCCCACCCTCACTTCTCAAAATTCCCCCCTTGCTGTGTATTTATTTGAATCGTTGTAGAAAAAGACAGAGAGAGTATATATTTATTTATTGTAGATGAATATATTTACTAACTGAAACTCCTATTTTTTGAAAACATGTATATTTTTCATTTATTGGCACTGTAACACAGTCAGGAAATTGCTTTTGCTCTTTGTTTTTGGCGGTGTGGCGGAAAACAAAAAAGAAACGAGTGAGACCCATTTTTGGCGGGAGGAGAACGGAACGACGTGGAGAGAGAGAAGAATGAAAGATGGGTAATGTGCGGAAGTGACAGGATGAGAGGGAATGGTTTTACATTGGGAATCGTTTTACATCGGGAGAGATGGAATAAAAATGGGGAAACAAACGAGATATTTATAGAATTAGATCTTCTTTTCATACGATGACATTTGGGAAGATGGCTCTTTCTGAAATATATTAAATTTTGAGGATCAAAACATAAAAATCAATAATTACCGGAACACTTGGCTCCATTGCTTCCACTATACTGTCCAGTCCTAGAAGGCATCCTTCATCGGCTCCCGAGTACGCGAGATCCTGAATAGTAAGAGGTTTAGAGAAATGAAAACAAAAAATACCTCGAAGAAACCGGAAAACGTGGAGTGAGCAAAGTCGATGATGCAAACTTTGACGGCGTCGTCACTGGAGGAGTCGGCCGCCTCGGCGTCGAAGGCGATGAGAATGGAGGCGGAGAAGAAGCGATAGCCTTCGAATTCGGCGAGAAGGGAGCGCAGTTTTGAGAGTCTGGAAATGTGGATAGTTAGAACAGTGACTTTAGAGGCGCTCACTATTTTCTATTTAACGAATTCTATGCCAGCACTGTCTTTTATACAGATTTCACCAATACTACAGTAACCATTGCTATCGTGGTGAGACCTAGGTGAAATAAACTCACTTCTGCCTGATCCTTTCCGCTCTGGATCTTCCACAACATTTGATGAATCTCTTGACGTATCCTCTGAATCCAGCCGCATCGATTCGTCTTCCCTCCTGCTTCTCCACATACGAATAGCTCTTCGTTTCAGCCTCATATAATTGCATTCCAACCACTCTCACGCCAAGAGTTGCTGACGTCGAATGTCGACACTTCATGAGCTGCCGGTGTCGTTTCGACTCGGACGCATCGTCTCCGTGCTGCCTCGTTCCGATTTTCAGATCAAGGACACACGGGCGGGTGTAGTGTGCGACGACGTTTTCCAGTAGGAGGAATGGCGTCGGATCCGGCTCTTTGAGCATCCTCTCCACAACTTTGCACTGACACTCTGCCGCCCATGGATTCCATTGTTTTTCAGTGTCCACTGTGACGTGTCCATCGGTGTTTTGACGGAATCCAGTGGATGATCGTTCATGTTTACTGGAGGACTTCTTCTTGTGGCAATCCAGTTTTTCCAGTGCCTCCACGATGATTTGTCCGGTTACCGGGTTGACGGACGCTCGAACGTCTACTTCTTCTGGAAACAGAAACATTATGAAATGGGAATTTTGGGCAACTTGCCGTTTTGACAGGCACACTCACTGCAAAAAAAAACTCACTGCAAAAGGCTGGAGAAAAGTGCTTCAGCTCTGAATTCATCACTTTATAAAAGGCCATTTCTCGAAGATTTGACGGTTTTGCCACGTGTCCATTGCACGATAGTATTCCAAAATGTCCTCCTACCTGGAAAAAAATTTAATTGCCCGCCGAATAAACAATGGAGCACCCTTGCACCCTACCTGATGACGAAAAGCGGTTAATTCCATGATAAATTGGCGACTAAATGAGATCGATTCGATGAGGTTGTTTTCAGTGGAAATTGATTCTGAAAGAAAAAAACGAATAACGGATAATTCGAAAAAGAAAAATCGAGAAAAGCGAAAAGAAGAAGAAGAAAACGGAAATGATGATGTCTGCGTCTTCGAGGGCTCCAAGAAGGAGTGGCTCAGGACGATTTTTTAGTTTTTTCACATTAATATTAACCAGAATGTTTCCTGAACTCATCGACGTGACGATGTGGAACATGACGAGTACGTTATGGGGAAGAGGGCGGAGTCTAGAACAATATTGAGAAGATAATCCGAAGATTAGAGGGGATTCCCCCATTTGTTCATTTTGCAGGCAAAGATCACAAGAGAGGATGGGGTTTCAGCAGAGTTACAGGAAAGGTTACGGTAGTTTGAGTTACGTTTTTTCTAGGTTATTTGGTTAGGTTTTTTCTAGGTTATTTGAAAAATATTCTATTTTTAGAAACGCAAATTTCATAATTGACGGAAAAATTTTAGTTGAAAGATAGAGCATATTTTCTGACGGACCTAATTTTACCAACGTACTGATCGGTAAAAAATTCAAAAAAATTTTTGGAATTGATCTCTAGCTTATACCGTTTTGAATTAAAAAAAAATCTTTATAGTACAATTTTTTCGTGGCAGGACCCACTCTGCTCCTTGAAGGTTAACTGAATTTCAATGAAAACCTCCCCAAGAAAGGTCAAAAATCAAATATTCTACTGGAAGTTTAAAGAGAAACCGGTTCATCTAAACTGGTTTTTTTCCAATTAGGCACACCTTTGACCTTTCCAATAATTTGATTAGAAAAAATAGGTGTGATCCGGTGTGCCAATTCATTAAAAACTTTGAAAGCGCACGCAATTTTTCCAGTTAGCAATGCGCCTTTAAGGTGAACCGAAGCTTCCAGAGAACAACCTAAATAAACTCTAGTTTCCTCAAAAGAGAATGAAACGAAGTTAGCCAAACTGCTAATATTCTTTGCCAAGTTGTGTTTCTTTGGAAGAGGTCAGAAGCCACACAAAAAAATGGAAAAATGAAGCGGAAGAACGGCGGATCGTTTGACTAATCGGTTAATCTTTCGTTCAAAAACAAATGAACATAGAGTTTTTTGTGTGTGTGTGTCTCGTTCCACTAATTCTACCTCAATTGGTCTTTGCCACGTCATGTCTAATCCTATTTTTGTCGGGAGGGAGGGCATGTGTAAAAAGGAAAGAGCTCGAAAGATTGACAGATTGGATAGAGACGGGGCGCTGCTGCTGCTGCGCAAAAAAGTTGTTTTTGTGTCGTTAACAAAAAAAAAGTGGCGGGGAGAGCAACGGAAAAAGATTCTCTGTTATTTTCTTTTTTATTTTTTTTATTATTGTGTTTTTAGGAGAAAAAAGGAGAAGGAAGCACAAAAAAGTTATAAAAGGAAAAAGAAAAGTAGAAGGAAGCTAGGAGAAGACCGAAGAAAACTTCGAAATAAAAAAATATGTAAATGCGCTCCGTTGACAAAAAGACGTATTTGGATTTCTTAAAGTCTGAATCTGAAGAATTGTAGTCTAACAAAGTGAAAAATCTTTTTGAAAATCTTTTTGAAATAAAATCTAGTTCCGACCCTCAAAACCTATTGCACAAACTAGAACGAAACTCTCTTTTCGACACACTTCTGCACACGCACATCTCATGATCTTTTGAGAATCGCATCGCAAAAAAAATAGAGTGAGCTGTGCAAAACTAAGTAAAAAAAATTGAGAAAGATTCACGCAAGAGATGGCCTGTGGGGGTTTTAAAAATTCGATAAGGAAGTGCGTTCTAAGGACACTCGGCGCCTGTGATCAAGCGGGTAATTTGCACTTTCCGTGCAGTCAGTCGAGAAGGATGTGCAAACGAAAAAAAGATTTCTGGACAAATTCTAGTAAGCTTCTAGAAGCCTTCAAAATGATTCATAGTTAGAGAGGGCGGGCTTATAAGGAAGTTGTTGTTGTGGTTGTGGCTCAAAAGCGGAAGAGGTGTGAACAACAAAAACGAGTTTCGATGAAAACTCCACGTGGGAAAAATGTCACGTGATGACCTTTAATGAAGGTTGAGACCTAATTTCAAAGATCAATAAATCATACGA
>GL380253.1:33886-58773 GCA_000143925.2 Caenorhabditis brenneri | reverse complement strand
GAGAAATGAGTTCGACCTGGTCGTGGAGGAGCACCGACAACTGACACTGTCTTGACAGGTTAAAAGGATCATTGGGGATGATAGGAAGGAGAAAAAATGTCCGGATGATCGGAGAGTTTGTGTTGGGAATTGAACTCTGCTGATCAGGTGAGAAATCTATTCTAACGAAACTGGAGGAGGATTCTGAATGCCCTATTTCAATTACTATCGCGTTTAGTCATAGTAAAATTGTGTAAACCAAAAGAAAAGCGTCTCGTTTCTTTTATCATACACATCTAGTCACGTAGTAGTGAAGTGTTCCTCTTGGCGGGAAGCCAACGGGAAACATTCGCCCAACGAGAGCGAGTGGAATCATAACCGATATATAAATTCAACGGGGACCCCAAGAAGCCCAGAAGAAACGAGACGGAGAGAGATAGGAGTGCGCGAGTGTGTGTAGGAGACTTACACACTCTCACATAGGCCCCAAGCCGTCTCGGCTCTCCGGCTCCTTCCGTCGGAGAGCACAGTTGAGGGAAGGCGAAAAACGAGGGGAAATAGAAGAGAAGAGGACTTGTGTGTGTGCTGCTCTCACAGCCAGCCCAAATATTCTATTATTGCCCCTTTCTTTTTTTCTTCTCTGTGTTTCTTCTGCCTTTTCTTCTCGGTCCGTCCCCCGTCTTCCTTCATTTCGGCTACGAATCCGATAGACTTTTGTTCTCGATAGACTACATTTTTAATTATTAGTCACCATTTGTCTTGTTGCAGAGAGTACAACAATTCGCTCAATTCTCAAGTAGTCTCCGATTCTTGAATCGGCGTCGTCTCACGATGGCCGCCGTTCGATCCGGCCTCGTCGACATTTTTGTGCAGGGACAATGGCATCGTGTGCTCGCTACACTAGATCCAACTGCCATTACGTTGCAGGTAGACTTTTTTGAGTTTTGGGGAAAAAACTCGAGTTCCCGAGTCTCTAATTTCAAATGTTCAAGAGCAAACAATTCAGAATCCCTTTTCTAAATGAGCATAGGGCTCTAAACAATTTCTGAGCTCCTCGAATTGACTAGAACCCAGATCTTCACCATCCAATAAGCCGGAATATAATTCGATGTTTCTGAATACCGAAGACGTCAATTTTACATGTTTCCAATTTTCCTCCTGACACACACATGTTATATATCGAAAAACGCCCACACTATCTCACCGCATCTTCAAGGAAAAATTGGATCTCATATTTCAAATTGTGCATCCATACACACTCGCCACTTTTGGCACGGCTCATTTTTCAATCCCTGGGTATTGATGTGACAACCTATTAGTCATTCCGGGTGAAGAGAACCCATCCGAAAACAAGTGGAACGATGCTAGTTAGTAGCGTGAGCCGAAAAACAAGAAGAAGAGTCTAGAACTTCCAGACAATGATAGGATAGGGTGGGGAGCTAACAACTACAAAAAATTATCTTTCTAGCTTTCTAGAATCTTTTATATCATTCTTTTCGAAAATGTGCTGCGGTCTGCTACTCTCCTATTTGGCTCATCTTTGGTATGACAGTCCGAGTGACAATAATGTCAGAAGAGAGGAGCGACTCATCAAAAATGAAGTCGTCAAAATGGCGAGAGCAGTCAAAATTTCATCTTCTTGCCCTTTTTCTTTTTCGAAAGAATTGGTACGGACCACTATTTCCATGATTTCATTTGGTTTCAATTTCATTACGATGTGTGAAATCGTTAGGGGTGGGAGTCAATCTAGAGGATAGGGTTTAGAGAATAGGATTTTAGGTTTTAGTTAATCAAATAAAAATCGAAAGAGAAACCTTTCAGACGATGGAACAGAATGAAGTGGAAGCGGAGAAGAGGACGGTTCGAGTCGTGAAATACGATGGAAATGGATTGGGAATCTCAATTAAAGGCGGCAGAGATAACAACATGCCGATTGTGATTAGGTAGGAATTTCGTCAGATTACGTCGATCTCAGGTGGATGTCATAGACGTCTTGGGTCTAAAAAATCGTATAACGATATCATAATAACTGATTAGATTGGAAGCAAACACAAAAAATTGGAAACATAATCTTCAAAAAAGCTTTAGATAAAAAGGTGCGAAATATTCAGATGCTAGCAGATCTTTCCCTTTTTCTCAGTTGCTAGGAATTGTTCTTTTGCTAAAGTGGATCTTTTGCTATTTGATGTTTTCTCATATGCTATACCCAAAAATAATTGGTTTGCTATGGAATAAAATCTAGCAAATGAGAAATAGCAAAAGATCTGCTAGCAACTGAGTATTTGCATCCTTCTTTTTTCTGCTTTATTACGTCAGAGAAAGATCGTTGAACGAACAAAAACATATTGCAGCAAAATCTTCAAAGGAATGGCAGCGGATCAAACCGGCGAGCTTTTCCTGGATGACGTAATCATTTCAGTCAACGGAGAAAGTCTTCTCGATGCCTCCCACGAAGAAGCAGTTAGAGCATTAAAACGAGCCGGAAGAGTAGTAGATCTACAGGTTCAATACAGAAGAGAAGATATGATGCATCGAGAGAATATTGTTGAAAACGTCGAATGGGATGATGACATTCGAGAGCGAGTAAGAACAATCGGTCTTAAACTGGCCTACGTGGCACGTGCTGGAATCGATGCGGACGCGGAAGGAAGAATTCTAGAAATGAGGAGTCCCTCTGGAAGATACTCTTTGGCAATGAGATGCTCGAGTAGTGAGGAAGCGGATGGATGGTTCGAAGCGCTACACGCATGCACCACGTGTCTTTTGACGCAGGCGCTGGCTCAGGTGAATATAATGCTTGGAAACAATCCACAAGTCAGGCACATGGGATGGGTCGCCGAGCAAGTATCAGAAAATGGAATTTCAATGTGGAAACCGAAATTTATGACGCTCACAAACAGCGAGATTCTCTTCTATGAAGCAGTGCCACAGTTGAAAGCAGAATGGGCGGAGCCTCGATTAGTACGACCTTTAGTTGCAACAAGAGTAGTACAAACGAGCTCAAGGAGTGCTCCAGTCATCAAAGGTCTCACAGATGTGATCTCGTTCCGAATGAGGACCGGAACCCAACAAGGCGTCAGAACACACACGATTCGTGTAGAGACCCATGCAGAATTGGCTCGATGGGTGAGAGCAATTGTCATCGGAGGATATGAAGCGTGCCTCGCCACGTCACAAGTCTCCGCTCCATGTCTTTGGAGAGGAGAATCGTGTGAGCTGATCGTGAATTTAGACAACGGAATATCACTGCTCTCTTCTTCAGGAGAGGTAAGAATGAGTTCAAAGAACTGGAGAACTTAACTAATATTTTTACAGGTACTGTGGCAACACTCGTTCGAGACGATTCGCGCTACTGGAGACGACGGCGGCCGTTTTCTTTGGGTTGATTTTGGACCACCACATGGTGAACAGGTAATTTTTTCATTACACCAAGATTATAGAACAATAATGAAGAGAAACAACAAAAAGAGAGTAACAAGTAAAACGAACAAAAAAGAGAGATTATAGGAATTGGATCTTCTGAATTCGGCAAAGCCAGTCGTCTTCATTCTACATTCATTTCTCGCCACCAAAGTGTATCGACTGGGATTGTACGCGTGAAAAATTTAATGGTTAGTTCATCGGTGCTCCGTATGCGTCCGGCATTCGCTCGATCGAGAATCGGTGATTGACGATGTACATGATTGGAACTCCGGGGATCTTGCGAATGCGACGTTTCAGGTCACGATCGCAAGTTGCTACGATATAGCATTTGTGCTGAAAAAAACATTGATTGTATTTCAGATTCGTTATTTGTTCAAATTTGCCAAAAAAGACTGCAGCAATACATCATTCCTTACTTCCTGCCACTTCTCTCACTCTCCCGTCATAATAGATTTTTGTTGAATTTTTATATTTTTAGAGTTTTATTGTGCCAGAAGAAAATAAATAAAAATGTTTTTTTTTACAAACCTGAGTCACTCTCTGAACCAAACAATCATCAGCATATGTTCCTTTATGCTCGCATTTCAGTCTCTGCACACGTGGATCCTTCAGCACTTTCAGTGCAATCTTGAACTTGCGCACTTTCTCCAACTCAGCCAAAACACAGTCTGTTGCGTATACGATAGCTGAAAAAATGAATTTTGAGTCTGAGTCCGAAATGTAACAAACTGACTCTTGGCATATAGGCAATCCATCAATCCTTGGAACATATCGATTCGATTTTTCACAGCGAAATTCACGAAATTCGTATCGACAATCACGTGGAATGGTGGACCGAGTTGGGTGTTGTACTTCATGAACATTGCGGATGAAATCTTTGGTCTGCAGGAATTCAAAATTCAACGGTTCCTTCTCAATTGAATTACTTACGCGTGGACTAATTTGAGTGCTTGTTCATCTTCTTTCGGTGTTCGGATAACTCGTTGTTCTTCTTTTCTGAAAAACCAAGAAATACTGAAAATTATCGACGGTGGGCAATCTTACATTCTATTATCTGTCTTTTTGACCAACTTGTTCACAGCGCTCTTTCTGGCGTTTGACTTCAGACGTTTACCCATTTTCTGCAAATTCCATATGTTAGAAGAATAGCTTATTAGAACGCATTATTCTTGGAAACTTATCGAAAAAATCGGAAAATAATTTTTTTTTACAAAAGTCCGCAGTGAGCCCTGCGCCGTGTATGCAACCGCCAAAGCATTTAGACTCACGCGCAAAGCGGGCTATTCAAGTAAAGGGCACGATTCGAACCACATTTAAATTTCGTCGCAAAATTTATGATTCAATTTCATGGTTGTGGCACCTATATTTTACAATTATCAATTTATTGATAAGAATTTGAAAGTCATAGGAATTTTTTGTAATTGTTTTACATTAAATTTGCATAAATTTTTAGGAAGATTTTGATGATAATTATGATTCCTAGGTTTGAATTTTGTATTTTTTCATAAAACTATTACAGATTCCAAAAACGGAGAATGTCAAAAGAAAACGGTGGCAAAAAACCAAAAGAAAAACCCAACTCCAGAAAACTAGCTTTTCGACAAGAAGCAGTCGATGCTCTGAAGGCACTTTCTGATGATGAGGTTACTTTTGCGAAAGCAATGGTAGTTGCGAAACTGGACTGTAAGAAGTGCGGACTTCATAATACGACTCACAATCCAAAGTAGGTTACTAGTGACTTGTAGGACAGATGTAACCGGTTGAGAAGAACTTACAGATCTACAAACTGTCGTGATAATCCATTCTGTCTTGGTCGGTTAGGCTGGATGAGTATAGATAAGTTGATCACAAAAGAGCAGGAGAATAAAGAAGAGGCGAAGAAAGATCAGAAACGTCGAGATTTGAACGATCAACCAGCTGGACTTATTAATGCAGGAAACTTTTGTTACGTGAATAGTTTCCTTCAAGTTTGGTTCAACGTACCGGAATTCCGGCAGCTGATTTACGATTTTCGGCCGTCACCGGATTTCAATCCGTACGTTCTTGATCTAGAACTGGAGTGTTTATTTATTGATTTCCAGACCTCCGGCGCCTAGAATGGATGTTGAAAGAGCGATGATGATACTTCAAGACATCTTCTATACACTTCAAACCACACCATTCGTAAGTTCCACCTCTCTCATAGATCCACCATTATTTGGAAATTTTCAGCCTGACACAGACAAGACCTCCCTTCTTGTAAAGGTTTTGCGATTGAACTCTGAGCAACAAGACTCCCAAGAATTTGGTACAAAACTATTCAATGCTCTTGAGCGGTGCCTCCCCGAACATCCGAATGGAAGCGACACAGAGAAGCGAATGAGAAATCTTTTCACTGGAGCGACAGCCGATAGAATTGTTTGCCAGTGTGGTCAAAGATCTGAAAATGAGACACCGGCGATATCAATTCAGCTTAATATTGAAGGCTACACCACACTTTTAGATGCTCTCGATGCCAACTTTCGTGAAGAAAAGTAATAATTAACTTGTTTTCTATTATTATTGGAATATTGATTTTTCTTAGACTCGACGATTTCACATGCTCGGAATGCAACGAGAAGGGAAATGCTACCAAACAAGCCGACTACATCAAGTTACCGCCCGTCCTCATCATCCAACTCAATCGCTACAAGTACACTGCGAAAGGACGGCAAAAGTTGAAGACACCACTTGCCTATCCACGGGAGATTCCAGCGAAAGCTTTTCAGAGAGTAGATCAGTCTAATCCACCACCAGCTGCCATGTATGATCTGTTCGCTGTAACTATTCATGAGGGTAGTAATGCCGATTGTGGTCACTACTACGATCTCATTAAATCTCCTTATAATTCGAAATGGTATCGTTATAACGATGAGACTGTTGAAGCTCTTGCCAAACCGCCAGGAACTGAGAAACCGACGAGCGCCAAAACTGACAAGTCGAAGAAGAAGGACAAAGAGAAATGGCCGGTCGATCAGAAAGCGTGCTATGGACTTTTCTATCGTAGAAGAGATGCCGTACAGCCGCTACCACTTCCGACGATGCCTCCAGAGGAGTTGACAATCGATACCAAAAATCAAATTGAGGAGCTTTTCGAAGGATTGACAAAGAAGAAGATTGAGAAGAGCGAGAAGAGATTGTACGATTTGGAGAGACGCAGTAACAAGTTGCAGACGACATTCAATAAGCTTGAGACTCACGTTGAGAAGTACCAAAATCCAAATGATATTGCCTTCCTTCCGACTTCTTTGATTACTGATATCCTGAATCAAGAGTACGAAGTAGCTAAAGGAGAGAAGAAAAAGAAGAAGAAGGAGAAGACGGAATCGGAGGAAACCAAAAAGACCACTACCACTGAGGAAGAGGATATCGCCGCGGCCATCGCTCTCTCCGAAGCCGATCAAAGAGAGAAAGCTTCATCGTCAGAGCCATCGACATCAGCAGCAGCAGACACCGCTGATGAGATCGAGGAAGATGAAGAAAGATCTTCCAACGAAACGCCAATTAATCAGCCATCAGCCGCTGACGAAATGCTTGAAGCCGAAGAGCTTATGGAAACTGACACAACACCGACCAAAGAAATCGATATACTTGCGATTGCCATGGAAGAGTCAGCACTGCCGACAGTTGAAACACCGGAGCTCAAGAAACGGACTCGCCAACAGAATGGAGATGTCAAATATGTGTATACCACAAGATCTCCACGAAAGAGCGCATCGGCTCCTAACACCACCACTCCGAGTGCTAGTCCTCAAAAACAGCCAGTCTCAACCCGAGTCGCCGCTTTGCTCAGCTCTCACGAAATTCCGATCTGTGGTCACGGGAAGATGTCAATTGATCCGATTCTTTTTGGAGATGTTAAAGCCGTCGCAAGAGCTCCAGCTATATCAATGCTCCGCGAGTATGATTATCGTGTTAAACTTGTCTACGATAACGGAGAGAAGGTGTATCCACCACCACAAAAGGATCGTGAGATATTCATTTTCACTGCGTAAGTTTCAGAAAAATCAATAGCGGGCACTGTTTTGAAACAATTTTTTCTTATTCAGCGCTGACATCTGCATGGAATGTGTCGAGGAAATGCGTCAGGAGGGACAATTCAATGATCAACTCGAAGATGATGAGAGAATGGTTCGCAAGATTCTAAAGGAGGAGAAGACACGTTGCACGGTGAAATGCCCGGAGAGACGCCCAGAAGGACATGTCTACGTGGCAAAGTTTGCTCTCAATAACTTCAGAAAGTCGGCGCTTGCCAATCGGGAGAACAAGTTGGCGCAGTCTCATCCATTGAAGGGAACTCTCCATATTGATTCAGTTACAACGGTATGTTTCAATTATTGATTTTTTCTATAGGCAATAATCGTTTCCCAGTTTCAGCAAAAGGAAGACTCTGAATGGCCGTCAGTCGCATCGCTGAAGCGATCCAGAACCAAACAACGTAAATCGGTATCTGAAGTCCCTGAAAAGCTTCAGAAGCTCGACGAGGAAGGCATGCAAGAGGCTGCTGAACAAACACCTGAAGAAGACGACGAATCGAGTGTGCCGGATGTGTCACCTTCAGATCAACAGAATCCAACCCGTCCAGTCGATACTTTCGATCCGGAGAAGGCCAAGACCACCGAGAGTGTTGAATTCAATTCGGAACTCCGTTGTGCTCACGGCAGCATCAATTTCAATCAATTCAGGCACTCTGTGTCCCCCGATGAGTGGAACCGTCTCAAGTCCTACTTTGATGACTGCTTTGAAGTCAAGTGTACTGAACAAGTGTGTGAAGAGTGTCGACAAATGGAGGTGGATGCACAGCACGGAAACGAAAATATGCGTCAAATGGTCAGAGATATGCGGAAGCGGATCAACGATACACTGAAGAATATCGAGGCGAGATCCGAAAAGAAAACGCAGTTTGACGAAGATATCAAGTACGGAATCTGCAGTGTTTTCTTGGATAAATTGAAGAAGTTGACCAATCGACAAGCCCTTCCTCCAACGATCTGCCAGGAATGCCTTCTCTGTCAACATCAGCTTCCGTTCAAAGGATTCTTGAATGATGATAATCACAAAGAATCTCATGTCGTCGGAATGACCGAAGAAGAATGGATTACATTCATTGACGAGATTCGGAAGCTGGAAGAAGCGGGCGCCGACGAGCATGTTGTATTCACCGAACCCCAAGTAATTCATATTGAAAACGGCCAAATTCGAGACATGTGTGAGAGATGTTACGAGCAACACATAAAGTTCACCGAAGAACAAAAATACATGTTCGAAAACGAGAATATCTATGTGAAACTTGTCAATCCCAACGACGAGGAGGACGTCGCCAAGGCGAACGGAAAGTCGCGAAGAGGGCGTGCCAAAAATATGTATGCCATCAAAATGTCTTCATCGAACAAGCTATTGGAGTTGAAGGTTCAGTTGTACGATAAGACTCATCAGCTACCGAATGACCAATTGTTGCATCGAACTGTTGGCGGTGAGCTATTCGATGTGAGCAACAATCAGAAGACGCTTTTCGATCTCCGAATCGCACCGAATAACAATGATAATGTGAGTTTATTGAGTTAGAGAAAAAATCAATAAATATTTTTTTTGCAGCCACTGATTTTGATTGCTCAACAATTCTCGCCATCCGCCTCCACCAATGAAGAAACCGGCGATCGTGCACCGGAACGTGGTTTCGTCGACACGGCTCTTGCTCATTAATTATTTTTGATATATTAATTTTTATCATGTTTATTATACTAACCTATTGGTTACCTGTTTTTTCGGTTTAAACTATAACTAGACACTCGTTCTCGCCCGCAACCTAGCCCATTTTTATTTCCTGTTCATTTTTATTTTATTTTATTTTATACCCCACTACAGCCCTATTCTATGGATCTCTATAAATATTATGTTTCTATTCCCCTTGCTGATTGGTATTCAATGTCTTTTTTTTATTCGCTCAATGTCTCTAATATTCTGCTTCTTTCTGTCAAAGCTCTCTATTTCTGTCAGAAAGTTTGTTGTCCCAAATACTTTCATGCCTCATTATTATAGCCTTGGTGGACTTGTATTAAGCGAAATAAATGCTTCTAAATAATTGTCTTATTTGCGAGATTGTGTTTATAGTCACCCGAAATGTGATAAAAATGAGAATAGGAAAGTGAGGAAAAAAAATTATGAAAACAGGTGAACTCTGGGAAGTGAAGGAGTCGCAGTGGATGTTAATGGTTATTTTTTTCAAATATAGTTAGGTGATGTGAGGTTTGTTCATTTTTTTTGCAGGATATATGGACGTGTATGAACTTTTCTTATCCAAAAATTTCGAAAATCTGAAAAAAAAAACCGTAATCATGACTTCGCAGTAGGGTTCCGCAAAAAACTCATTTTCAAGATAAATTCGAGTGAAGCTTCAATGAAGCAGGCTCACTATCAGATGAGCTTCAAAGGAAAACAATGTGCAGCTTAATTAGCTCATCCTGAAAGAAAGTTCAAATTCTCGAAAAGTCCATTTGCTTCATTTCTATTTTCATGAAGCAGCTTCGCGCTTCAATCGACTCTTTTTGTTGTATTTCCACTGCTTCTCATTCTGGTAGTACCAAGGATAAGAACCGGCAGTATAAGAACTACTACAAATGAGAACGTGAAAAATGAGAACTGGAAGAATAAGAACATGAAGATTGAAGAATAAGAACTGGGGGTCAATAGAAAATTCGAATTTCTCGGTGAGAAAACTCCTGTTTTTATCTGTGACAGTTCTTGTTCTTTCGGTTCTTATTCTTCCAGTCTTCATTCTTCCAGTTATTATTTGTTACAGTTCTTATATGTAGCAGTTCTGATCTGATATAGTTCTCATTTGTAGCAGTTCTTAAACTGCTGGTTCATCCGTGGTACCACCAGCACTCATTCTTGTTGTATGTACCTATTTTGATTTAAAACCAGTAAAAATATGAAGGCCTTCACTGTATTCGCAGTGTTATTGAGTTAGAGAAATACACCTTCAGATTGGAATGACTAATGTTCATATTCACCGCCAATACCGTTCATGCAAGACTTCGCGGTAGAGCGTACTTTCAACATTCCCGGAGGCATTATACGAATTCTATTGACCCATACCTAAGGTAACCTCATCCTCGCCCTCTATGCATTTTGCATCGACTTTGCATTCAGCAGATTGAATGTCTTACTTTTATTTCAAGGTTTATTTCTCTAATTTTCCATTTTCAGATGTCGAGAAAAGGACAGCGACCGGTAAGACGATTTGAAGGTTTCAAACGACCTGTAAAACAAGGTGAAGGTTTCAAACTGCAATGGCTGCCGATGTTAGCACGGAATGAAGTTATTCGATCAATGGATATTAAGGAAAGGTCAGTAGGGCCATGGTCATTTTTTCCCTTCGTGCCTCCTTTAGGAATTAGAGTCGTGGCAAACTTCTGAGCCAAGTACAGTCAGCAAAAAGGAAATAATATTCAGAATAACGTTATCAGTGTGTTCAAGGAGAATGGAAGGAATGATTCGATATACAAAAGTGAAAGTTAACAAAATTGAATTTCATGTGAACAACATTAATTCGGCTCTTAAAATCGAATCTCTCCACTCATTCCTGTATCACTGTAGTCCATACCAACTAGCAGAAGGATCATATAACATTGATAGACAAATATTATCTGGATGGTTAGTTGAAATGAAATAAGACCTATCTTTAATTTGACTTTATAGGATCGACAGCAACTCCTCCTCTTTCCAAAACTGTTTATCAATTTTCGAGCATCTTCAGAATATCCTTTCGTTCAAATCATTTTGTTTGCATGTCTACCTTAGAGGAATGACTGCTCAATTCTTCAAAGAAATTCTAACGGAACCAGCACTCAAGGATTTTGAAATTTTGCGTTTAGAAAACGGAGAAATTGATGCAGAATGTTTAGATTTAGTGATGGAAATGGCTCAAAACAATCGAGTTTTACATATTAAGGGAACGGATATTCCAATTGATTATTATCATGAAAATGTTAGTTCTTTCTTTTTTGAATTTTCAGGTCTTTAAAAAGTATGATTTCAGGCATTCAAGTTTCACGATATTTATTATGATGACGCTAGATGGGTCCGTATTGAACATTTGCTCACTTTGAAGGATAGTTATTCAGTAAACCTTGTGCGCGATCATCTGATTCATCGCGATGTGAACACTTTCATCAAATATTGGATAGACAGTGATCATGATATGGTTCAAATTCTATCATTCAAAGCAATAGTATCATTCCAAACTGAGCGTTTTTTTGATGGTATCGTGGTTTTAAAAGGTCGACGACAGGCCACCTATTTAGTGTAAGTGTTAAGTGAATTTTAGAAATATATTTTTAAAGATTTTTAGTGCGGCAAATCCAACAAAACAACGGAAACGACCAATATTAAGCATCACTTGCTACGACGGAATGTTTCGTTTGAAATCATGGAATAAAGATGAGACATTCCGTGTGTGGGGAAACTTAATAGTGTCCTGGGCATCTGAGTATAAGGTTCTAATGCTGCTGAATGAGAAGAAGGAACTGGAGGGAAAATTGAGGGAAATTCAGAAGTTGTTGGACACCAGTCAAGATCAAAATATGGTCAAGAAGAAGAATGAGATTGCAGGAGAACTTCTAAATGTT
The DNA here is from genome assembly GCA_000143925.2 of Caenorhabditis brenneri. Taxonomy (NCBI): domain Eukaryota; kingdom Metazoa; phylum Nematoda; class Chromadorea; order Rhabditida; family Rhabditidae; genus Caenorhabditis; species Caenorhabditis brenneri. The sequence goes on along the minus strand of GL380253.1, from coordinate 46,723 downwards.
TCCCAAGAAGTGGCTAGTCTTAATTTGGTGGTCAGAGAAGGTTTTTACAGTTATGAGTGAACAAATATCCGCTGTTGTTCCCAGATAATTTTTCTCTTGGATACATATCAGAAAATCACTACCAAGCGTGATAAGAGCTCTCAAAATGTCCGGAAATTCCCCCTCTTGAGCTTTTTGAGAGCCGATATCTCGCTTCCAATAGGTTTTTTGATATGTCTGCAAGATATTATTTTGTTCTTTTTCGAATATTTCATTGATTCTCAAGAGATTGAATTGTTCAGTACTTGTTCAATCTCAAATGAAGCGAAAACTTCATTCATTCCACTTTTTTTCTCGAAGCTCACTGTCTGGAGACCCATGACGACGCCAAGGCTAGGCAAACTTTTAATACATGATTTATTTTTAAATTGTTCCTTTTATATAAATTGTTTGTTAATGTTGACATGATCATGAGTATAAAAGAAAAGTTATTAAAAAGACTAAAAAAGGGGCAAATACTCAACTGCTATAGCTAATGTCTCAAGCATATTTGGCTCCACGGCTATGGATCAACTGCTATAGCCATAGCAGTTAAGACTACAAAAGTGGCAAAAATAGCAGTTGATATATAGCAGAAGAGCCAAATATAGCAGTTGAGAAATAGCAGTTGAGTATCTACCTGAAAAAAAAAGACCCCGGCGCGCTTTCCGGGCCTGACACCTGACAGCGCAGCCGGTAACTATTTTGGTGTTCTGCCAACTAAACCCTAGGTTCAAATCCACCAGAGGTATCTACTGTCAAATTAGCCGTAGAGCGCACTTTCAAACTTCCCGGAGGGCATTATACAAATTCTACCGATCCATACCTAAGGTGACCTCATCTTCCTTCTCTATACGTCATCTCTGTTAATTTTGCATCGACTTTGCATTCAACAGATAAAATGTCTGAATGTTACTGTCCCCACCTGAAGGTTTATTTCTCTAATTTTCCATTTTCAGATGTCAAAGTGCTCTGATCTTCACAATCCTTTGAAACGAAAACACGGTTTCAAATTGATACGGCTACCTGTGTTAGCAAGGAATGAAGTTATTCGTTCAATGGATATTAATGAAATGTGAGTGGATTACAGACGATGAGCCTCAAGAAAAAAAAACAAAATTCCAGAATAAAGTTATCACTGTGTTCAAGGAGAATGGAAGGAATGATTAGATGTACAAAAGTGAAAACTAACAAAATTGAATTTCAAGTGGACATCAACAATTCGATTCTTCAAACCGAATCTTTCAACAAAAACTTGGGTTACTGTAGTCCTGACCAACTAAAAGAGGGATCGGAAAAACGTAAATTTGGTTCACCAATAATATATCGATTGTGAGTCAAACAAAAGAGCATCTAACCAGAACTTTTCTTTATAGGATCAAAAATGACTCCACATCTTTTCAAAACTGTGTATCCGTTTTCAAGCATCTTCAGAATATCATTTCATTTAAATCACTTTGTTTATATCTCAACCTTAGAGGAATGACTGCTGAATTCTTCAAAGAAATTCTAACGGAACCAGCACTCAAGGATTTTGAATCTTTGCGTTTAGACGATGGGAAAATTGATGAGGAATGTTTAGATTTGGTGATGGAAATGGCTCAAAGCAATCGAGTTTTACATATTAAGGGAACGATGATTCCATTTAATTATTATCATAAAAATGTTAGTTCTTTCTTTTTTGAATTTTCAGGTCTTTAAAAAGTATGATTTCAGGCATTCAAGTTTCAAGATTCTTTTTATGATGACGCTGGATGGGTCCGTATTGAACATTTGCTCACTTTGAAGGATAGTTATTCAGTAAGCCTTGGTTGGAATGATCTGATTCATAGTGAAGTGAACACTTTTATCAAATTTTGGATAGATAGCGATCATGATATGGTTCAAAGTCTATCATTCAAAGCAGCAATTTTATTTATAACTGAGCTTTTATTTGATGGTATCGTGGTTTTAAAAGCTCGACGAGAGGCGAAATATTTTGTGTAAGTGTAAAACAAGGCTTTTAAAATGGCGGTCGCGGCCTGAGCCCAAAACTGTGGTTCAATCTACCAGGGCCGCTAACTTCCGAGCAGCAAAATAAAAAATTAAGAAACCTTGACAGCCTTGGTGTTATCTGAATTTGAGAAATATTTTTTAAGATTTTCAGCATGGCCAACCCAACAAAACAACGGAAACGACCAATATTAAGCATCACTTGCTACGACGGATTTTTTCGGTTGAAATCATGGAATAAAGATATAGTCGAGTCTTACGCATCTGAGTATAAGGTTCTAATGATGCTGAATAAGAAGAAGGAACTGGAGGGAAAATTAGAAGAAATTCAAAAGTTGTTGGAGACCAGTCCAGATCAAAATGTGGTCAAGAAAAAGAATGTGATTGTAGGAGAACTTCAAAATGTTTCCCAAGAAGTTTCTAGTCTTAATTTGGTGCTCAGAGAGGGTGTTTACAGTTATGAGTGAACGAAAAATGAGGCGATTAACGATTTTGACACTATACTTTCTCGGAAACTTTATATGCATTTTTGCGTCAGCGTGTTGCAGCGGGACGGTGTTTGCGGACCCTCTATTACTGTATTACACAATTTACACCGTGCGCTGCAACACATTGACGCAAAAATTGCATGAAAAGTCCCTGTCGTTTTCCTATTCCGCGGCCTTTCATTCAATTTTTAGTGAAATTTTAAGGCATTAACGTGCAGTAAGCATTGAATTGAAATTCTACTTTTCTCTTAAATAACCATCTAACATTATTATTTCTAAAAAAACCCATTTTCTCCACTTCTTTTTTTGAGGCTCAGAGTCTGGAGCCGAAGTTTCCACGTATGATCCTTTCTTTTTTTTATCAATAAATTGTTTGTTAATGTTGACGTTATTAACTGTTGAGCACAATTTGTAATGCCAAATATCATCTGGTGAGTCATGTGTCTTCTGTATATGATGGAGAAAATATTCGTTCAGTTTATTTTCTTGAAACTTCTAGTTTTTTTTGAACTTGGCGAACTTTTCAAACAAAAAAAATGGGGGCTCCGGAAGATTGAATTGTGATGGTCCTTCTCATAATGCTATTTCCGGTGAGTAAACATTCAAGATGATTGAGATTGTCATAATGACCTTTAGTGTCTTCAGATTTAATTTTTGATCGTTTTGGGTCTCACCGCGAAAAAATTCTGTTATTTGTGAAATCCAGTTTTGCCATGACCCATTTTTATCTTACACCCCACTACATCCCTATTCTATGGATCTCTACAAATATTATGTTTCTATCCTTCCTGCTGATTGGTATCCAATGTCTTTCGCTCAATGTCTCTGATATTCTGCTTCTTTCTGTCCAATTTGTGTCACAGATGCCTTATTTTCATGCCTCATTACATAATTTTTGGACTTGTGTTGAGCGATATAAATGCTTCTGAAAAATTGTATTGGCTGCAAGATGGATTTTATAGTCACCCGGAATTTGATAAAAATGAGAATAGGAAAGTGAGGAAAAAATTATGAAAACAGGTGAATAGGCAATATAACAAATTAATGCCGGGAGTTCTGCGCATGTTGCATTCCTTTCAAATATCCACTGTGATATCCGGCCATATACCAGCTCATCAGTGCGCTGTTCGTCGCCTCTTCCACATTGGCCGGCGGTGCCATGTTTAAGACGTCTGGTGGAACAGGCACCAATTCTGGAAGTGATGGAGCCGCGGTGGATGTTGATGGTTGCTGGGTGGAGGAGGCTCTCGTATCTAAAACAAAATATAGAATATATATAGTTTCAATGAGTTAGCTTACTAGTGTTCGTTGCCTTCGACTTCTCCGCCTCGTCAGCTGCAACAGCTTCAGCGATCGCTGCTTCTTCGATCCAAAGCTCTTCCATTTGAACGACGGCTTTGTTTCCGTAAAAGTAAAAAGTGACCTCCACTTCGAGATTATCCGTTCCGCCGAACGAGTTGATTTTAGCCGGGTAATAGCTTTTATCTCCGTTTTCCTCGAACGGAGCCATACAATTACCACCGACTTTCCACTGAAAATTGTTTATTGTTTCAATTGAACTAGGCAAGTTTTACTCACTGTCGTAGTGTTTCCTTCTGCGTCTGTGAAAGTTTTCTCTGTAACTCCAGTGGATCTCTGAAATACAAACAATGGAAAAATGTTTATTCGAAAAGAAAAACGAACGTTGACTTCTCGAAGAGACTCCTCATACATTTGAATGAGGGCGGAGTCATCCCAAACATCCTCAGCATTCATTGCAGTCTGAAAATATCTCTTGAAACTTCAAAACACTGAACTAAACTTACATTTGTTGACCATAAATTCGACATTTTGAGGCTGGAAGTTCTGCAAAACACTTTTCGGTAGGGAAAAAAATATTTTCGAAACGAAGAGAAACGTGCGCGGCAGTTGCAAAACCGGGCGCCGGAGTTGCAATTCAGGCCCCGCCCCACAAGAAGAAGATGAAGAAAGCAACGAAATAGGATTGATATAAACATTTCAGGATATTTAAAACTGGTGAAAAAGGTCTTCACTGCTTTATTTACAAGACTTAAAATTTCAAAAACAGCAATTAAAAAATAGGGAAAAAAGAGTGAATTGAACGGGACGAGGCAAAAGAAAGTTAATCATTTAGAAGTATCTAAACTTGAGATTTTGAAGAAGAGGGGGTTTCCTGTGATTATTTTACAAGTCCTTGATCGGGTCGTTCTCCTTCTTGATCGAATAGGCGAGATAGGCGTAGAAGGCGGACCACAGGGCGAATGGAACGAGCAGGAAGCCGGCCTTCTTGTCGATCTTGTAGAAGGCGTAGGCGGCTCCGGCAGCAGTCAAACTGACGACGGTGGTGTTCTTCCAGAGGCATCCGAGCTCTTTCTTTTTCACGATTGGGATGGTAGCGAGCGCCACGGCCAAACTAGTTCCATACAGTCCGAGGGCCAATTTTGTGTCATTGTAGTCGAATCCGCCACCATTTTTGTAGACGAGGTAGGAGGCGTATCCGAGTGGGGAGAGAGTGATCAGGTCAACTGCCGAGTAGAGGCGGACGTCTTTTGGTGCCCAATTTGGCTTTTTCAATGCCTAAAAAATAAATAGGGTCGTCAGAACAATGCAAAGCTTTGGGCACTTACCGACCACCAGTCAGCGGCCTGTTGATCCTTGGCGAACGAAGCGAATGCTGCCACAGCGGCTCCAGCTGGGATCAATGAGGAAATAACGGCGTTGCGGGTGTCCTTAACAATCAAAATTAAACTAATCATACATGTCTATCGTAGAGCCCGACGCGGGCATGTATAAACTTTTTTTCATATCAAAAATGTAGATCTCGGCGAGTTCTGCATGCTTGAAACCATTGCAGAGCAGCCTGAAATGCCCGTGCATCACAGGTTGGACTGGTGGCAATGTTAAGTTTTCAGAAGCGTAGAACACACCGAGATCTCTATTGTGAGCCCATAATTTCAATTCTTGAAAAGTTATCGCCACACCGAACTCCGATTTAAAAGAAAATAAATTACTTGAGTCGTCCAGAAAGGCATTGTTTCGTAGGCGGCGAGTTGGCAGTGCTCCTTGTCAACAAACTCTGTAAGTAAAAAAGAAAATGAACAGAAATTAGCGAGGTCGACGTGCAACACACAAAAGTAAATAAAAATAGGAATGAGAAAAATCGCTATCTCTGGGAATCCACGCAACAAAAATTGAACAGTTGCGACTTGCATCATTATTTGCGATGCTCATCGTTCGTTAAAAAATTGATAGTGACGACTCGAAATCAACGTGAAAGGAAAAGGTCATTTGGAAGGAAACGGGGTGTTGTGGCGACTGGTGGTCGATTCACAAAGGAGGCGCCAAGAAAATAACAACAAAATGCCAATCGAAAGAACGAGAGAAGTGAAGAGTGTGTGCGGGGTGGAGAGAAAGGACACGAGCGACGACCAAACGAGTAAACATGCTGCTGCTGTTGCGGATCGATTTTGAGGAAGAAGGGGCTTTCATACTTAAGGACGAGGCACACTTTCGGATATTGTTGGTGGGAGTTTGAAAAAAATCCCTGAGAAAACTTGACAAAAATCAGAAGAAACCGAAAAAAAAACGATATAGAAAAATGCAGGTAATGTTGTTGTTTGGAGCGTGTGAATGAGAAAGCGGCTGCCCCCGGTCAGGCGGGCGGTCACAAATGAGAGAGGATCATAGGATAGAGGTTAAAGTGCGGGTAGTCACACAATGAAACGACAGATTCCGCGTTGCTGAATTATTAATCGGAACGGTGTTACCGTTCGCGAAAAAACATGCATATTTATTCAAAACAAAATCAATTTTTGAAAAACGCACACAAAACTTCTGAAAACCTCTGAATGCTTCTCGAGCGTCGGAATGCGGCTGATGAACTTGTCCCCAATTCCGCTCGAATTCTCCGCGATGATCGCCAGTCGACATTTTTAGTTATAAAAATCTTGAGCACTGATAATACTAGTGAATGATGGAAATTCTAGCTTTTTGAGAAGAGAAAGAAAGATATAGAGCTCGTAAACAAGGTATAGACAAACAACAAAAGATGTGTTTTTTGAGAGAAAAGTAAAAATGTATCGATTGGAAACGAGACCTGATTCGTTAAACAAGTATAATAGGAGAACTATTTGTTTTATTAATAACACAAAAAACAATGACAGCCAACAACATTTTACACAAAAGACGAAGGCGTTTTGAGAAGGAGAAACAGGGAGAAAGTATCACAGGATTAATCATTTGAAAACAAATTACATGTAGACAAAAAATTGAAACAAGATTGGAATGATACAGATGAGAGCATTCACATGAAAAACGAATTTCGGGAAACGATAGGGTGCAGGATATATGATAGAATTCTATATGAGGGGACATGTAAACAGGAGAAACGATGATGTGGAATTTATTCATTTGGGGATTGCACTTTGCGTGGAGTCAACGCAAGCATGACTTTCGGCTGATCGCGGAAGCTGCTGCGATGGAATGGTTTTGGGCCACCTCGTTTCTCTGGAGTCGTTGAGGGGCTTTGAATTGACGGAGACGATGGACTATTGATTCCAGAGTCGGTGAATGATGCGGCAGCTGCAGTTGTCTTATCTTCGTGTGATTGTATGAGAAGGAGAACAGCGTCTCGCGCTCCTCTGCATTGGTCTTTATTCTGAGCCATGATCTCCACTGATGTCATTCCGAACGGCGAGTAGATTTCTGTGTGAACAGTGATCACACAGTTGAACTGTCCTTCGATCTGCTTCTTCATTGCTGCACGATTTCCGAGGATCTTTCCGACTTCAGCAGTTGGAATCTGAAAATGTTATATAGCAATGAACTGCGCTGCTTCTTACCCATTGCTTGATCTTCTCCACATTATTGGTTCTCGGTGGTGATATTGTGGCATCATGCGCTGCTGGCAGTTGCGGAGGCGGCATGGAGAAGTCAGATGGGAAGAGCAGGTGGTTGTCGAAATTGGACGACATGAGCGGCTCGTCGTACTTCACTGGTGATGTTGGTGTCGATGTCAGAATTGCGTTTGGTTCTCCCATCTGAACGAGACACTTAAATTTCAGCGGAAAGATTTAAATTTCATACTGGGAACATATTGAACGAAGCAGTTGATACTGCTGGTGGTGGCACTTGCGGATTGAATGTACTCGTTGTCATGCCGTATCCCATTCGTGTGGTACGTTGAGCCTCTGGTATATCGATTTCGAGGAGACCAAAGTGCTCTGTCAGGCACTCGATCATCAGTTCTCTGGCTTTGTTGACGGTGTACTCGGTTCCATAGATGGAAACCTTTGCGGAGAACTGTTGAACCTGAAAATCAACACTGTTCGCTTTCTAAAAACTTATTTCTCACGATAATGTCATTGCATCGAGACCGTCTTTGAATGTCAGCGGAGAAGAAGTACACGACGGCGCAATAGGCACGTGGAAGAAGTGTTTGACAGGCGTGTGTGCAAGAAGCATTGAGTGCAGCTTCACGAATCACTATCTGGACGTCTCGTTTTTGCCACGCGTCGATCAATATTTTTTCGATGTGAGTGATGTCCGCTTGCACTCCTGCGATGATGCTCCCCACGGAGAGCACGTCGTTGATGACGTTTATCGAACAGTTGTACTGTCTTTCGACAGCGGCCACCAACGCGGCTCCGTGTGGTTCTGAAAATGAAAAAATAAGATTGCAAACGCCATACAAAAATGCTATACCGGACATGAAAGCCTTGAGCTTCTGTGGGATGTAGATCTCTTGTGGAACGAGAGACATCACCACAGAATCGTCCATTATCTGGAACGAGAAATCAATAAATTGTGTTTAGATATAAAAAATTTCAATAGCGCTGGTTAAAATCTTCGAAAAACTGAAAAAAAAGAGATAAAAATTCGAAAAAGTTTGAGAAAACTCGCGAAACATTGAGAGAGAATTCTAGGCCAGCGGCCGTGGACTGGAATTTCGGAGCATCGTTGCCGTTTTCGAAAAATTTTTTGAATTTTTTTTTCACAAAAAAAAAGAATTACTTCAGAGCTCTCCGAAAACAAGATCATTCAACTCATAAAATGGAAAATTCTGACAGATCTACCGACCATTATAAACCAGTTCTCATCCGAAAAGTCTTCACGTCGAGGGTAAAAAACAAAGACAAAGTTCTCACAAATTACAACTAAATTTCAGGAGCCACCTTTCAATCCCGAGTTGGATTTCGAAAAGTACACCATGAGTTCAATAGAGAATCGAAGGGCACATATTCTCGACACCTGCGAGATTGTAGAAGAAGACGAGCAGCGAAAGAAAATAGATTCTCATTATGCTGTCGAAGAAAAAATCCACAAGGATCCGGAACTTCGCCAGAATGTCGAGATTTTCCCGCGTGCCGGTGGGGATACGAAGCTGTCTTCGATTTGTGGCGTTCTATGCACACGAGCAATGCTTTCACAAGGAAGACCGAAAAATGCGAAGATAAAGAAGGTTGAATTTGAAATAAACGACGAAACTAGACAGTCACTTCTGAAGTATCATCCAGTATACACACCTCCTAAGGAAAGGATTCTCCTGATGCCAAATCTCACTTTCAACGCTAAAGAAGTGATCCCAGTTTATTCAGATGTTCCGGAAGAGAACGTGGATAACATCGAGATTCCAGATTCGTTACTTTTTGATTACACCGATGTGAATTTCGTGAATCCAAGCGCAGAGAAGGAGTTGTCCGATGCGGTGAAATTGGCGAACAGTGATAAACTGAACGTGGTATGGCACACGTTTTTACTTTTTGATTCAAATTGCATATATTTTAGATACGATGCAATTGTTGCTCAGAAGAGAATATCGTCCCGTGTTATGAAAACCAGGACTGTAACTGTTACCTTCTAAATGATCTCATGCAAGATCACCAGAAATATAAATCTGAGAAAACCAAGTTTGTGAGTTAAAATCATGTTTTTTTTTGTGTTAAAATAAAAAATTTTCAGACAACATTCGACCCGATTTATTTGACGGGCAAAGAAGGATTATACGGAAAACACTATGGATTCTCTTGCTCAGAACTGTGTGCATGTAAGGGAAACTGCACGAATAACAGCTTATTGATCATCGAAAAGAAGTTGTTCCCGCTTGAAGTGTTCCGAAATGATATGAATATGGGATTCAGTGTTCGATCTTCTGTACTCATCCCAGGAGGCACTCCCATCATGGAATTCACCGGAGAAATCTGTCGTTATAAGAACGAAACCTCTGATTACTCCTATCAGATTACATATCCTGGCGACAAAGACATAATATCGATATTCAGTGCCGTCTGTTTCACTGATGAATATAAGAAGACTCTGACGAAACTACACAAACGAAAGTGGTACATTGACCCAAGATATCATGGAAACGTGGCGCGAATGGCGTGTCACAGTTGTTCGGCGAATATGGAGTTGTTTAGAATCTTCCAGAAAAGTCTCTCGCCAGCTCATATTCGTTTGGTGTTGGTGGCGATGCTGGATATTTATCCAGGAACTCCGGTAAGCAGAAGCATTGTTAATCGGAGAATATTGTCAAAGATTGGTTGATATTCTGTGGAGCAAGCGTGGAATTATAAATCTAAAACAGCTAAATGCAGCTGGATTTTTCCGTGGAAAAATATTCTTTTTGATTGCAATGGGAACAGTTTTCGAGAAAATATTCAAACTTTGAATTCGATCGAAAAAAAGCACTTTCTGGCTTCAGTAACTGCGCTCTGCCGCGCATTGTCCCAGTGTTTTCCAAGCCAATAGTGGTGAAGCGATGTGAACTGAAACCGGAAAAAAAAACTGAGCAAAACACGACCGAACTTATAAAAATCAAACTTGGCTACACCGTAAATCTACACTAATTTCGATTTCAAATAACTTTATCAACACCCCATTATTTTCAGCTCACTTTCGATTATGGTCATGCCTATGTTCACCAACGATTCCGTGACAACTGTGGATGCCGTTCTTTCGTGTGCGCCAACGGAGAGGACGCGGAAGTTTACACAAAATTGACCGAGAAAGAAGTGAGTTACACAAATTCAGAAAACACTTTTCGAATTTCAAAATGTTCCAGTTCCAAGACTGTTACATCGAACTGGACAAGCACCAATGGCTCGAGTGGGACGAGAAAGTGTACGGAGCGGTTTGGAACGAGAGGAACAAGGCCAAAGAGGCAGAGATGGCTCGTTCGGAGAATGAAGAGGATGAGCATGCAGTGGTCCTCGACTGATAAGCATTTGTTATACTTTGTTGATTTTCTTGTTCTTAGTTGTATACAGCACATTTCTCGCTGGTTTTTTTTATTGTCGAATAATTGTTTCTCGAATTTTCTGATTTAATCAACTATACGAACTTTTTTTTCTGCTTTTCTATTTCTGATTAGCACAAAAAAGTAAGTGCCAAACGACTTTTAATCAACTCTCTCAGTCTCCCAACAAATCCTTGTAGTGTCCCCCCTCTCGAAATGAGGAGAGCAGCGAATCGGGGGACCCGCCCAGCCACCCGAAGCCACGCCCCTCAAATGACTACCAAATTAGGGAGGGGTGACCATCATCACCATCACCTCCTCCAATCCCGAACAACGATTTGAGGCGAAAATTTTGGATTTTTTTTTTTGGTTTTATTGTGAAAAATGTTGATATTCGGTGATTTTTTTGAATCTGGGTCACCGACAAATCTTCAAAAAAAAAATTTTTTTTGAAAAAAAAAAGGGATTTAGCTTTCTTAAAATCTAATTTTTTGTTAGTACTGGACAAATTTAGAGTTGGCTGGGATCCAGTGTGTTTTGTAATGCATATTGATGGAACTAGCCGGTTTCTTTAGGTACTGCGCCAAGCAAATTTTTTTTAGATTTTTCAAAAATTGATGGACCCTCCCAGAATTCATTTCCATCAAATCAATATTTTTCTTTTTTTTTTCATCGAACTGCGCTTAACATTTTCGAAGGCTAACGGTCTTTCCAGCCAGCAAAAAAAATTTTTTTTGGGTTTTTTTTTCAATTTTTATAACAAAAAAGCTATTTGAATTTCGGACAACCATTCCGAATTCCTTATTCATTATTCCATTTTATTTCCATATATTTCCTATCGGAGCTTATTGAAATCAGTGCAAAAGAAAGTGCTGGCCGAAGATCCGACAACTTGACGGCCCCGATATCTCACCACGAAAACTACCGTATAAAGTTAGTTGCTATCGTAATATTTATCATTTTTTAATGAGTTTCATCAGTTTTGATCGATTTTCAACGAATAGTTTTTTTTGTTTTTAGGAAGAGCTAGAAAAACCGCTGAAAATCAATAATGAAATTCGATGAATCTTACGGTAGCAATTAAATTGATACGATAGTTTTCGTGGTGAGATATCGAGGCCGTCAAGTTGTCGAATCTTCGGCCAGCACTTACTTTTACACTGATTGCCATAATAGCTGTGCTCAAAAATTTTTTTCTGGTTTCATTTACAAAAAATCCTCTTCTAACCTCCAAAATTCTTCCTAATACAATCTCTTTTCTCCCATGATACCCCTCATAAAATTTCCAGATATTTCATCTAGTGGTAACCTATAACCTCCTCCATCAACTATCCTATATGTATGCCAGTAAACGACGTCAGAGAAATTTCAAACGGTTCGTTTTTTTTCATTTCAAAAAAGTGAAAAATCTGATTGATTTCAAATATTTCCACACATACACACATCTACCGTAATCCTTTCTTCTCCTCATATTTCTTCAACCTCGTTCCTCTTCGTCTCTCTTTGCTCATTGAAAATTCTTGTCGGAGGAATTCGAATTCTGTGTGTCTGGGGGGAGAATCTGTCAGATAAATATATATATTTGGGCTTGGCTTTTGGTGTAGGAAGAAAAAAAATAGCTGGAAGAACCAAGAAAAAAAATTTTCAGAAGATTTATATCAAAAAGAATATGTAAGAGATATAGATTAGTCAGAAAAAAGAGATTCGGTGTAAGGTGTTTCAAGACAAAATTGAATCCAAAATTTCGGAAAAAAAAAGAAAAAGTTCTAGATAAAAAGGATTTCTTCTTGGATTTCGTATTCCAACAAAACGACTATCGGTTCCAGAACTTTTTTCGCGTCACGGTGAATTTTTTTGTACTTGTTTCCAAAAGGTTTCATTCGCGGGCTCTGTCTTACTGTAAGGTCGCATGCTAATTGGCGACTAATGGCGTCTCAGCGATACGTAGGCATTTTTCTCATTTTGTTGAAAAATTAAAAATCAGGTCCTAAACTTTTTTTGAATCAAATTGAATAGAAATTTTTCTTCGCATCACGTTGAATATAATATCACCAGAATTAGAGGGCTAGCAGTATATCTCAGTTGTTTTTGAGAATTTCAAAA